>JANAVB010023984.1:0-40478 GCA_029216955.1 Iris pallida | reverse complement strand
GGAGGCTTCACTTAAGGACTAAAACCAACAAATTATTAGCATTCAACAGTAAGAAAATAATAAGTAACACAGTTTGGGGTTGTGCACTACCAATGCCCTTATCCCAATCAGAGAAAATAACTAAGTGAAGCATCATTGACATAAAAGAACTGAGAATCATGCTAAATAAAACATAGCGGGACAATATATGAAGAGAAAACGAAGAAGAAACATGGTAAGTGATATATAAAAGACATTCTTGTACAGAATCAATAAAAGATAGGACATATGGAAAAGTATGCCAGGATGATATACGATGAGATAACCATGGGACTATTCAGATAGCTAGGTTACAACCCGTAAACCAAACAAGGGCCGGGGTTGTAACCCTTCGTTTGAACGGAACTTGGTTTCTCTCACCATTTATCGGCAAGATGAATATAAGAAATCAGGTCAAGTAACAATCTGGAGTGACAATCATTATAATGACAATCTGGAGTGACAATCATTATAGTGACAATCTGGAGTGACAATCATTATAGTGACAATCAGTATAGTGACAATCTGGAGTGACAATCATTATAGTGACAATCTTCCAATCATTCTGGTACAATCCTGCAATCAATCAATTCTAGACAATACCATACTGGACTAGACTCCATCTATTCAATCACGGCCAATCATTGCCTACGGCTTTCTACATTAACTAACTAGGGTTATCACAATCCTAGTTACTAGCAAGATGCAATGAGATGTTCCACCAGCCACAAGCCCTGCAGCTAATCCAGGTTATCCAGACGACTGGGATTCATTAAGCAATTATCAAGAGTTATTAGGTGTGCCCCACATGACAGTGGGCTGGAAATGTGCCCTACTCGACGGCAGGCTACAAGTCCAACAATTGTGGCCGGGATAACGGGATCGCCTGTAACTGGGGAAAATCTCTCATGACTACTGAATTATTCTAATCATTAACCTTAGTTTATTTCAATAGGTACCCCTGACCGTGGTACTCAGGAGTCCCATCCTAGACATGGTACGAGACTGGACAAGTGGATTTAACAAGCAAGCAAGAAAGAACCACCCACGGTGTCAAGACAAGTCAAGCTAAGTTATCAGGTCATGTCAAGTCAGGAGTGCGCCACGACGGGCCACTATCATGTCAGGTTGGTCATGTCAGGAGTGCACCACTACGGGTTACTGTCGTGTTATGCAAGTTCCTTGCCATACCATGCCATGTACAATAGTCATTCCAACATATTAAGTAAAATCAAGTTCATGACAAAAGGCGTAAGGATATAAAATGGACGTAAAATATCTAATACAATATCAATATAAGGGCTTATAGAAGAGCCAAGCTTAAAGAATTAAAACCAAATCTCCAAGAGCCAATAGATTGCGCAAGGGGTCAGGGGGTTGGATTGCGCAGGGGTCAAGTGCACTAGGGGCCAACTGCGCAGGAGTGAGCTGCGCAGGGGTCAGATTGCGCAGAGGATGGATTGCGCAGAGGATGAATTGCGCAGAGGATGAACTGCGCAGCAATGGGTTGCGCAGCAATGGATTGCGCAGCAATGGGTTGCGCAGAGGATGAACTGCGCAGCAATGGATTGCACAGAATCGGGTTGCGCCAGCACTGGACTGCGCCAGCACTGGATTGCGCAGCAATAGATTACGCCAGCACTAAAGAGCACTGGACTGGCTAGATGGACTGCGCCAGCGCTAAAGAGCAATGGACAGGCTGGATTGCGCCCGGGACAGAAGATCATCTTCCCCAAAGCTGAGAGCAATGGCCATGGAATTTCGAAATTTTAAAAGACCATAACTAGGTCAAATCTCAATGAAAATCTACTTTGCAAAGGTCTAAGTTGTGTAAAATTAAATTATCTTTAACATGGAACAATCAAAACATGAAAATGAACAAGTTTTATAGATCAAATCCACCAAAATCTGAAAATACTTCAAACCTAGATCTATAAAATTCCAAGCTCCAAATGGAGAAAACTCAAGTTCTAATGTTACTTAGAATGAGCTAATAAAGCTATTAGACAAATAAAATGTAGCCCTTAAGTGATAGCAAGATGCAACTTGCCTAGAGCTTGGGTGTAGGTGGAGAGGAGGAAGAAGAAGAAAATAAAATGAGGAGAGAGAGAGGAAGTTTGATATTTATGGGAGGGGGTGGTTCACCATGTCAAACCAAAATAAACCGAACCAAGCCAAGCCAAGTCATGTTGAACCAAGTCAAGGCCAATAACTCCCTCTAGCAATTTAAACCAAATGAATCATGAAATAAACCCAAGCTTCACTAATCCAAAATAATAAACCAATGAACCATTAAAACCAATTGAACTGTTAATGCCAATAAAATCAAGCCAATGCAAAATAAACCAAGGTAACTAATCATGACTAAAATAAAATAAAATATGGGTCCAAAACACGTATACGTACACTAAATACGTATCACGAATTTGGGACATTACAGTAGTGTGACCAAAGGTGGGTAGAAGTCCTCGAGATTTCGTAAAATACTAAATGACTAGAGAAGGTCATAGAAATATTTTTGAGAAATTAAATTTGAGGAGATTAAGGACTTTGAATTTTAAGGAATAATTATGAATTTGAATTTCGAGGACGAAATTATTTTTAAGGTGGGTAGATTTGTAGCTCCCCTTCCCGAAATTTTTTTGAAAATATTTTTATTATTATTATTTAATTGATTTAAATGGTGATTTTTAGTTTTTTTTATAAATAATTATTTAGATAATTATTACGGTAGATGATTCTAGTCATTAGTAGGAATTGGAGTACAAGATGACTAGGATCATGGCACGGATAGTGCAGTGGCGTGCTTTGACTAGGGTATTAGCCCTGCCAAGAAAGGCCGAACAATAGTGATGTCCTAACTAGAAAAACCAGGCCAAGTTGCAACATGACCAATATAAATAGTTTATTTATTCATTATTATTATTATTTGACATTTAAGTGATCCGGTTGTACCAGGCTGGTCCGGACTGGACCCGGACCGGACCAAGCCCATGTAGGCTTATAGTGAGACCTAAGACGCCCATGACGATATACTTTGAGTGTGTACTGCTACCTTATTTTAAATAGCCTAATAAGTATTTTCCTAAAGTGTTTGTTATATATATATATATTCAATATTATTAATATTAGTTGGATATGTTATTTCGGAAATACGATAACTTGCTAAATATACTTTAGATTCTTTTTAGAATAATAAACCAGAAATAAATGTATGCATAAAAATGCAGTATGGTACAGCTATATTGGGTTATATATATATGTAACTAAAGGGAGTGGGTATTATTTTATTATAGAAATAATTATAAAGTTGGAAGTATACATATATATATATATATGAGTTATTATATGATGCTTTATTTAGGTACTAATATAAAATGGTGCGATAAATATTGCTTAATTTTATATGTAGATATTATTTTATTGTACATCCATACATGAGCCTTGTATATAAATAAATAGATAATATTGAGATTTGTAGTTGCTATATAAAATATTTATTAAAAGGAGATAAAAAGGATAAGTAGTAACAGGCCTCTCAGGCCCGGCCCACAGGCCTGGGCTAACCCAGCCCACAGGCCGAGCCAGCCTGGACCCAACCCAGGCCATCCAGGCCCGAGCTCCCAGAGCTCAGGAACCCCCAATTGTTCAAAGTAGCAGTGCGCCCCCACAGTGAGCCCACAGGCTTCCCCATCCCTCACCCAAACAGAAACGAACCCGAGCCCGCTCGTTAAAGCAGTATATGTAGTCGAGAACGAGAGAGTTTCGCAAAAACCCAAACCCTAATAGCGCGCCACCCTCCTCCAACCCAGGCGACCAGCCCTGACCTCCAGGCGGCGCACGCCACCGCCGGACGGCGACCAGAGGGCCGCGCGCACGCGCGTGTGCGAGGACAGGGCAAAGGCAGCAACGGTTCCGAGCCAACTTCGCAGCAGGATTGCGGTCGCATCGCTCGACGATTTTTCGAACCGATTTCTCAGGTAAAAACCTAACCTATACGCCTTTATTCCGATATGATAGTTTCGATTTAAACTAAAACGAAATCGAGTTAAAAATCGATGTCAACTTGACGAAAATCTATCTCAAAGTTGACAATAAACACCAACCAATGCACTGTTTTGGAAGGCCGATCCCGGTCGAACCAATGATCAATTTGGAAAACCACTTGGACAGCCTTATTTACAACATATACGATAGTAAATCCATTTTTATAGATCTTGATTTCATTAAGTAGGGACAAGTTTATTTGATTCCAAAGTTAGAGAAAAACCCGTTTTCAAATATTAGAAAATCAATAAAATTGTCCGATACGACGTACGTCCTGCCATTCCGGGCGACGTGGTCGCGAACCGAATACATCGAAAGGTGCGTAACGGCTTCGTGGTCGTGTGGGCTTTGACGGAATTCAAATTGGCCGCGTGTGCGCGACGAATTTGATGCGTATCCGTCGAAATTCACCATATCGTGCACTTTGCAAATTTCTCAATTACTTTGTGCACGCTCGTCAGATCGAGACGAAACTTGTGCCAACAGGATCGTATCATTTTTTTGGTCCTGTATGACAAGTTTGGTCCAATTCTGAGACAGTTGAATCATACGTCGTTTTGCGGGCCCCACGGTCCCACTCAACGGGCAATTTTGTGCACGGCCCACCGGAATCCAACTCTGGACATACGGTTGGGTTCGTATCAGAAAACCGGATCCGTAGACATATAGTTTGACGACTTTAGAGGCCATTGACTCTGGCACGTTTTTCAGTGCAAAGCGGGTCCAACGGCGGACATCGTTTTAGCCTAAAAATTACCGTTTTGCCCCTGTGTCCAGAATTGGACTTAAGGACAGGCAATCCTAGCTAATTTGACTATTCTGAGACTGTTGGCGATATTTATTTCAGCTTTCGGAGACAGTTGTGAGGACTTGGACTTCATGGCTTGGTAGTTGACTGTATTTTGTTGGATCTGTGTGCAACCTCCAGGCAAGTATACCTTGCCCACTCTATAATATTTTTCATGCATTTTTCTATATTGTAGTTTCTTTCCTGTCACATTTCATTACCTGCTTCTTATGTTCACGTCAGTGATATTTTCCTCTTTTACGTGCACGTAAATTACTCTCTTTATCCAGTATATTACTGTTACTCCATGTATAGGTCCTGGTAGTAATGCCTTGTCCTGAGTCACATTCACTTGACATGTCTTGACTTGTTAGTTGTACTTGACTTGATTCGACTTGACTTGACACCTGTATGGTTCCTTGTAACATAGAGGACATTTACTAGGCATGCGGGCTATATGATAGTTTCTGTTGGCCGGTAGTTCGAATGAGCTTCGGTTGTATTGATGATTTCTGTTGGCCGTTAGTTTCGTGCTACGGTTGTGATATTCTGTTGGTCGTTATTCTCGGAGGAGATGCGATTGTGATTATTCTGTTGGTCGTTAGTTTCGGATGAGCTACGATTGTCATGGTACCCCTGTCTGTTAGCCCAATTGTCGAACATTGTCTTTGATGTTGCACTCTCATGTATTTCGTGTAGAAGTACATTGTTCTATTCCTGTCATTTTCTTTATGCATGTTATTTACTGTCATAGTGGCATGTTCTTCCTGTATCTTGCTAGTCCTCTGAGGACCTGATGATCTCTTCAGGTTTAGCGATTGTATGGAGTTAGTTAGCAGAGCGGGATGGTAGAGGATTACGATGCATGATACAGGTATTGGCTTGTGTTATTTTTTTATTATCTTCTCGTGCTTTATATTTTACACCATGATACACTCTGCTTACTTTATAGACTCATATTACTCTTGGAGTCTAATCAGACAATATGCTAATGGGCTGCAGACCATGACCCATACTTGTTCATTCTTGCTTTATATGATTCTTGTGGATTGAGATATAGTTTAGATTAGATACGATACCCTGCCCTGGATAGCTTATACGTACTCGAGTCGGGCTGGAGTCCGCTCGATATGTAGCTGGCTTGCTCACGAGCTCGCGTCCGAAAAGCGGGTGCGGGTCGTGACAAAGTCTCCGCACCCGACGATGTCTGATGTATCCTGCAAACAAACTGTAGGGTTATCAGTACATTGTTATGCATTGGTGGGGAGGCTAGCTCGCCCACAATGCTATCATTACCAAGTACGTTCTATTTAATTTTATGCACCGTCTATCATTTATTGTCTTTCGAATCTTGCCTTAGGATCAGTTTCATGGCATATTTCATAAACTATCTCGTGTTACCGATTTCAAGTGTTTGCATTTAATACATGCACGACTTACCCATACTTACCGTCCGACCTTCCCTGTCTAAAGTAAACCAAGTTAGTCAACAATTCATATATATCAAATTAACATAATTCACGTAACATTCAGTGTCAAGGGCGTCACTACTAAAATCTGTCAAATCAGCGACGCCATAGGACGTCGCTAAATATAGAAAATACGTCGCTAAATCCAAATAGCGATGTATTTAGCGACGTTTGGACGTAGTCGCGATTTACCTAGTCGCTAAACACCATAACGTCGCAATACGTCGCTATTGCGACGACCATTAGCGACGCATCCGCGTCGCTAATTCAGCGACTACAAGCGACGTAAAACGACTGCGTTTGCCGACGTCAGCTAGCGATGTGTAGCGACGTTACATACATCTATGCTGACCTGGCATGTCAGAAAATTGGTGACGTTTTGTGACGTCGATACGTCGCTATATTAGCGAACATAGCGACGTCATAGTTAGCGACGTTTAGTGACGATCAGCGACGGGGTGAATCATAGTTAGCGACGTTCCGATACTTACTTAGCGACGTTCGTTTCCGTCGCTGGACGTCGCTGAACGTCGCTAAATTTGCTGAAAAATTTAAAAAAATACAGCATTTGCAGCAGCACCTACAATAGCATTTACAGCAAACAATATGAAACACAATCAATACCTAAAGCAGTATTTCCCTGGGTTCGCCGACCCCTTCGGTGGAACACTACTCAACACTGGCTGATCAGGAGGAGCATCACGAACACAAAGTATCAAACAATATGAAACACAATCCCGAACACGTTTGAAACACAATCTCATCAATCAACACAAATATATAAAAAATTTCAACAACAGTGTCAAACATAATGAAACACAATAACAATGAATGTATAAACACATAAAAGACCCAACAATGGACCATCACACAACAATATATATATGTCGACTACGGCTGATCAGGAGGAGCATTACCGCTCCTAGAAAGAAGATAAGCATACTGCTCCGGTGTAAGAACCACCGACGATGATGAAGGAGGTGGCAATGTAACCGCTGTAGAAGGAGGCAGTGTAACCGCTGGAGAAGGAGGCATTATAACCGCTGGAGATGGGTGCATCCGCGTCTCCTCTAGGGCTAGCATTATGGCGCTGCATTGCTCCATGCAAGCCGCTATCCTAGTAACGGTGCCGTGAATGAACTCCTGCGTCCCCTGTACGTCCCTCACGGTGCGCTCGAGCTCGTCAAAGCGTGCGGTGACCGACGCAGCGTCCCCTTGCGCCTGAGACCCTAGCTGCTCAGAAATCCTCTTCAGCATATCGTCGCACAGCTCAGTAATCTAACGGGCAATGGTATCCTCGACTCGGGACGACTCGGCCTGTGATGGCTGTGAATGCGCACTGGCAGAGGGAGCCCTGGATGCCTGTGTCACAACAAATGCGCCGTAGGACCCCGTACGTACCACTATGAAGACCACCAACGACGGTCTTCCAGAGCTCGTCCTCCGACTGAGGCGGAGAGGGCTGCGATGTACCAACCCCCCCTCTGCAGGTGCACTAGCACTCGTACGCTCACGTAGCCTAACAAACTCGTCCTAGAAATCATTGTGCATCTCTATAAATCAGTACTTACCTAAAGTAGCCTAATAAACGTCTAAAGTATTTAATTATTATTAACTATATGGTTATCTGTATATTCTTCAAGTTGTGTTAAAAATTAACGAAATCTAAATTAGTACTTACATAGCTCTGAGTAGCCCGGTCGTCGATGAGCTTCCCGTCCTTCCGATGGGTGGCCAGGAAGACGGTCACCATGTTTGCGTCCTCACCCTTCTGTACTTGCGTGTTTGTTATATTTTATTCTTTAGTAAAATAGAAAATTATATACTCCTACTATCAATAAAATCTTATATATTGCAATAAATTACATACCAGACGACGAAAATGCTCCGTCATAGGAATCGATCCACCACACCACTTTCCGGCCCTTGTCCTAGCCGCCTTCGCCTTCTGCGACCGCTCTCTGTACCGGGGCTCCTCAAATCGAGCCCTCATCTTGGTCCACTGGTCAGGCATAATCCAACCAGCAATCGGCTTTTCGGAGCACTGACGAGCTTTCTGATCGTCAATTGCATCACGGATCAACTTGGCGGCGACGACAGGAAACTGCCTCTCAATCTGCTCGGCCCGGTGTGGTGGATAAAAATAAGTCCTCTACAAGAATTACAAATTAAAATAATAAGTTCTAAAAAATGCTTAAAATTATATTAATCATACTAAATTAACTATCTTTAATTACCTTGAAGTGGGCAAACCAGAATGCCTTCCTCTCTTCCGAGGCATCCGAGTAGTTGATCCACGGACCCCCATAGTTGGACCTCAGAAAGGAGCCCAACGCTCTCTGTACCGACGAGGGACGATATCTGTATACAACGATAATTATATTAATGAATATATATATATATATATATATATATATTCATTTAACTTACTTCGTAGGACCGTCGGCCCAAATCTCCATCCTCGTCTCGTCCTGAGGTGCGCATGGAGGGTCGCTCTAGTATGGATCCGCCCGGGCGGGAGTAGGGACTACCTCCTCCACCTGCTCTCCACCCACCATGCTGCTGTCAACGGTAGGAAGGCTAGGGAAAGGAGTATCAGCAAGCCTGGAACTGCTCGTCCCAGGTGTACTGCCACCCGGACCTGCGACCGTATGGTACAATGGAGTGCTCGGGTCAGACGATGGTCCGGAGCCATCCTCTGGTAACGGAGCTCTCTGCCCACCTAAGGACACGGCTCGTCCTGACCTATCTCCGCGTCGTCCTGATATGCCTTCGCGTCGTCCTGCCATGCTGATAATAACATATGATTAAAAATATAAATAAATACAATGACAGTTTAGAAATATTTGTATACATTGGAGTTCATAATTTAAGTTTACAAAAATCTGAATACTAATAGAAATGATCGTAGTTCATAATTTAAGATTACAGAAATATGAATACATTAAAATTCACAGTTTCTCAATCATCCTCTGAAAATTTATCTTCTTCGTTTGCCTCATCCTCCTCATCCTCTTCCTCTTCCTCTTCCTCCTCATCGTCACTAGCATCTCCTTCGTCTTTCCCTTCGGATACTTGTACCTCTTCTACACAAGTAGATATGAAATGGGGAACTTCTGCTGAGTCGACGTCAACTGTATTTGGTATAAGAGGCAGCTCGTCCTCCTGATAAGCCACTTCGTCGACGTCGTATGTATTTCTGGCTTTAGTCTTGCATACTGTCCACCAGTCGTACCTCGTTGTTCCTCGTCTAGGATATGTTGTAAAATATACGAGTTGAGCTTGACTTGCTAGGATAAATGGTTCGTATCCTTGGTATCGACGACGGTAGTTAATATCCACAAGACCATGCTTGTCAATTTTCCATCCTTGATCTTGTATCGGATCGAACCAATCAACTTTGAACAACACGATCTTGGCAGGCTCTACGCCATAGTTGTACGTCAATTCCACGATCTCCCGTAAGACGCCATAGAAATCATTTCCTGGAGTGACATCTTTGTAGTTTGTAGATTTGATACACAAGCAACTGTTTTTTGTGGAATCAAGATCCAGGAAGCTATCTCTGATGGGAGCATTTGTTGACTTGAACTTAAACCCATTCACGCAATAACTTGGCCATATTTTGACGGCATAAATTGGTCCCTTGGCAGGAGTTCTAATAGATTCATTTTCAAGGATGACGTCCGGACGATCGACCTAAACACGAGAAGATACAAAATTAAGTTCAATGTTAAGTTATTTCTTGTGCAAATACAAATGGAGGAAGATTCTAACTAGCTTCTTACGTACATATGCATTCAACCAAGATAGGAAATGAAGTCTCATTTCTTCTTCTACTTCTTCATCTGCAATGTATGGTCTACTTGACCTCACATCATCATTAAATTTGCTAAAAACCAATAAATATCGGGATATACTCGTTAAATTATAATAACGTAATCAACAAATAGATGACTTGAACGTTGAAGATTTTTACTTACCACTCTAGCTTTTCCACTTCATCCTCCTCGCAGTTGAGTAATATATATAACTGGGCAGCCTTTAGTTCCTCATCATTCAAATATCTCTTTTTCAGTTTTCCAGAAGGCTTTCTAAGAGCATTGAAGACTTTCAATAATGCATCATTATATTCTATATCTCCATCGTCGTTCCTCGGAGCTCTTGTTCTATTTGTAGCAATATGAGGTTTGAAATACATTGAACAAAAGTTTGTAATCTCCTCAAGGACATAGGCTTCACAAATAGAACCCTCGACCCGTGCCTTATTTTTCACCTTCCTCTTCAGGTGGTTTAGATGGCGCTCGAACGGGTACATCCACCGATAACCGACGGGCCCACCAATACGTGCCTCATAGGAAAGATGAATTGGCAAATGCTCCATAGAGTCGAAGAATCCAGGAGGGAACACCCTCTCAAGCTTACACAATGTTACTGCAATGTCCTTCTCCTGCTTTTCAAGCCGATCGACGAACAACTTAGTAGAACAAAGATCTCTGAAGAATATGCTAAGCTCTGTCAGTGGATCCCAAACGACCCGAGGTAAGAATTCCTGAAATGCAATCGGGATTAACCTCTCCATAAAAATATGACAGTCGTGGCTCTTCATACCCTGTAGTTTGTTCTCCTTCGGGTCAACATATCTTCTCAAATTCGATACGTACCCGTCTGGAAATTTTAGGCCCTGAATCCACCTACAAAGTTTACCTTTGTCCTCCTTGTCCAGTGAGAAAATAGCCCTGGGCTACTTATACTTTCCACTGCCTTCCTTTATCAAATGCAACTCTGGACGTCTGCATATTTATTCTAAGTCCCACCTGGTCTTGGGATTGTCTTTCGTCTTCTCCTTTACGTCCATCACAGTATTTATTATATTGTCATATGTGGTTGCACCTACTTCCCACAACTGATTCAGCTCATCTACCAAGGGCTGTAAGTACACATCGATGTTCCTCTTCGGGTTCTTCGGACCTGGAATAATAACAGTTAGGAACATATAAGGGGTCTTCATATACATCCAAGACGACAAGTTGTACGGAGTAACAATCACAGGCCAACAAGAATATTGTGAGCCCGAAAGTCCAAATGGGGTAAAACCGTCGGAGGAAAGCCCCAATCTGACATTACGCAGCTCCGAAGCAAAATCGGGATACACTCGATCAAAGTGCTTCCATGCTTCCCCGTCGGATGGATGATCCAGTACTCCATCTATTTGTTCTCGCTTGTGCCAACTCATATTATCAGCTGTCTCCTTTGCCATAAACAACCTCTGCAACCGCGGCGTCAAAGGCAAATAGTGCATCGAATTTGTTGGCTTGCGTGCACCAGAAGTCCTTGTTGTACTAGTTGCCTTGAAGCGATCGACACCACAAAATCTGCAGGCGTCTTCATCCTTGTCGTCCTTATAGTACAACATGCATCCGTTGCGACATGTATCAATTTTTTTATACCCCATCCAGAGGGATCTCACCATTATCTTGGATCGGTAGAAGTCTTTAGGTAACTTGCCACCCTCCGACAATATATCTTTAATTAACTCCAGGATTCGGTTGTAGCATTCTTGAGACATGTTAAAATCTGATTTTATGCTCAACAATCTTGTAATCGCCTCCAACGGTGAATGGTCATCACAACCAGGATATAAGGGAGTCCTTGTATTCTCCAGCAACTCCATAAACTTTGCAGCATCGGCATTCGGTGCCTCCTCAGCTGCATATTGATTGTTCGGATCGAAACTAGGCCCCGCAGCATCGAAAACCATGTTCGTCCACCCTTGGTCGTAATCAGCATGCTCGTGGACATCTACATAAGGCTCCGGCTCGGAGGCTAAAGGCACAAGTTCTCCGTGTGCGGTCCACTGATAATAATTTGGCATGAAACCCCTCGAATACAAATGATATGTCATATCTTTTATTCATTCTTACTTTCACTTGTTCGTTCGTTCACTGATTCATTCACATATTCATTCATTCATTCGTTGATTCATTCATTCACTTATTCATTGATTCATTCATTCATACATTGTGCAACTCCCTGTACGGGAGTCGCCTTGGCGACCCATCGGTCCTAAAGTCTTCTAATGTTGCTATACTCTACTCAGAACGACTATTTGAACGCATAAGGATCTTGGGCCTTCCGGAGAGATCCACAATCTTCTAGAGCCTTCCGCCATCTTCTAGAATGTTCTGGAAACTTTCCGTATAACCTTGGTCCGTGAAAAGGTTATGCAACTGGTCCTCGGACGGGGTGCAACGTTTGGGACGTTACAACACGCTCCAAATCTGGAGTGTCTCTTAGCTTTCTAGTAATTTTCAAGTATGGACAAGTGCCCTCTATAGTCTTCAAGTGCTACAAAATTTGATTAAAGTCAAAATGTAGTACTTGAAATCGCTTCCACTGTGGATGCTCTAAGCAGGTGGATAAAGTCTATAAGATTTGATAATGTCGAAGAATTCACGTCAAATATGTTTGATGACTATTGCATGTCCCTTGGGATTAAAGTTGACATACAGGTTCCTATGTTCACACCCAATACGGTCTCTCGTAAGCATTTATTAAGCGTATCCAATCGGTCACTAGGACTTTGGTGATGCATGCAGCACACCCAAACTCCTTATCTCTGTGTGGGGTTATTTTATACTCAATGCAGACAAGTTGGAACTTTCGAGGCCTATTGCCACCCTATTTGACGTTACAGTTGGCCATTGGGTACGAACATGACATTTCATATTTATATATTTTTTGGTATGCAACCTATGTGCTAGGTGTGTCGTCGTAACGTATCAAAATGAGCCCTTA
This sequence comes from Iris pallida, assembly GCA_029216955.1. Classification (NCBI taxonomy): domain Eukaryota; kingdom Viridiplantae; phylum Streptophyta; class Magnoliopsida; order Asparagales; family Iridaceae; genus Iris; species Iris pallida. Next base: position 27,359 of record JANAVB010023984.1, on the reverse strand, counting down.
GAGAAATATGAAAATCTATATCGGTTATGATTCGTTATCAATTATTCGCTATTTGAGCTATTTATAGACGGTCTCTTTATCGTCAAATTTGTGGATTATCACTTTGATGAGACAAACTTCATGCCATTAGAGGAAGATAAGAACGTCGATGTTCCTGAAGAACGACACAAATTGGCATGGTCTATTCCCATTGTCTTATCTCGATCCCCGTATCATTCAGTGTGATAATGAAGTACGGACGTCCTAGATCTTCATATTGTAACATAAAATATGCCATATATGTTATCTGATATAGCGAAAGTGATGATAACATATGTTTGCTGCAAATATGCATGCAATGATCGACGTCTCTTGCAAACGCAAAAGTTTCTCGTGCATACGCGAAATGCGCCCCTGAAGAACGACATGATGATGTCCCTGAAGGACGACGTGTCGCACACGATGTGCGACACATACGGTACATTGGTGTGCCAATCATCTGCCATCGGCCTGAAGCACGGCATACCACTCGGTTCAAAGGATTCCCTCCCCCGGTCCAGGATTCTTATCAATATCTCAAATTGTCATACTCATGAAATTATTGGTGTCCAGGAATAGACGTGTGCACAAAATCTCATATCCAAGAATCAGAAAATCTTCGTCCAACATGCATGCTTAGATCAGTTGGGAAACAGGAATGAGATGATCATCGATGACATTTTTTTCATATTCAGTGGCCAATGTTCAAAGCTACAATTCTTCCCACCATATGTTGACTTATGTGTATGTATCTTGGGTATCTACAAATTTACCCTCAAGAGACGATTTATATCTTTGTTCATACACATACGTCAGTTCTTTTTAATGAGTTGTTTAACTTTCCAAGCATACACGAGGCTATCCACTTCTTTACGGTGCTACACCGCTATGACATGGCCCAAAGTCGAGGTATCAATACCTCACATGGTGTTATGCACAATAGGATGAGGTCATAGCCTCTTGTACCACTACTCTCTTAATATTAGCATGACACCACATGCCTCTTTTGAACTTTTCTATCTTGCATGTATGGGGATGGTGGTGGCGGTGGTTGTGGGTCGGAAATGCTAATGAACCAAGTGTTGTGAGTTGGTCGAGTGATGTGAATTTGTTCGTTTAGTAGACAGCAAGTGGAGGGCGTAGCAACATCTCCTTATTGAAGTAGGGCTAACCCTATGCACCTTACTGCACGAGCTCGTAAGTCAAGAACGAGCCTCGTCTACGAAGCCAAGTCGCACGAGCTCGTAAGTCAGGAACGAGCCTCGTCTACGAAGCCAAGTCGTCAACATTGACTTGCTTGCTTGTGGTGAAGCTTGACACGCACTATAACATAGGCATTCTACAAAAAAATAATAATAATAATAATAAACAAATAACTTCTCTCATGGAGCCAGGGGGGCAAAATCATCACATAAGCCTTGCACTATATCGTCCTGTAACGTAATCTTTCTAAGAGACTCCCATAATGTTAAAACTTATAATAAGAGCATGGGATATCAAGATCTGACATGCAACTTTGATCACATCTTCAGAACCACACCACACCAGCTGAGCACTCTGCCCCCAAGTACTTATTTCATCACTCATCTGAGGCATGTGATGCAGTATTACAATGCAGGAGCCATCTGTTAGAAAGACAGAAATTCAATCTTGTGCTAGTTGAACCAATATAATCTGATTATTACACTGAAACAATCAGTACAAGTATATATAAAAACTCTTCTCCCCACTGGGTAGATAATACAAAAATTCGAATTAAAACTTTCTATCTGCATGTACAAGTAGCTCCCATAACTGGAAATATGATGATTCCAATAGTAGCCCTCAAACATGATATTCTCTAGATTGTACGACGGGAACGATTTAATAGTAAATGCAACAGATACAAAGCGAACGCAAAATTTCAAGGAATTCCAATTATTTAATCAATACAAATCTTGATTACACACTAATCATCGGAAATCTGCCGGTAATTGGGCACATTCTCTTCTGCCCACAGGATTCGCCCACAAAATTTGAGTGCAAAATACCCATAAAGTTTGCAAGTTACAAACAATCTAAATGAAAAACTCCAACACTCCTAAAGGATACTTAGTTGGGGGTTGAGGCAATTGCAATTTCTATTATATATATATTCAACAGTGAAGAATACAAGAAAATTCACTCTCTGGAATTCTAAACAACTGTGCATTCCTGTTTTATTTTGTTAAACCAGAGAATGACAGTGTGCTTCCACCATCCACTGTACAACTGCAACCACCAGGAATTGTCATCTTGTAGGTTCCCAAGAGCTCATCTAAATGTATGGATATCTAGAATAAGGAAAGAGATTGGGGGAGGATAAACTAGGTGCTGGCAGAGTGAAAACTCACTAAATACTGACAAAGGAATTTATCAACTCATTCCAGCAGCACCAATACTCTCATAGAACAAGATGTACCCGTGATCTGTGTTGCTCGAGTACTCCTGTGCTGATCCAAAGAAGGTCTGCATCATCGACTCATCAATCATCTCCACATTCTCATCATCAAAGCACAACCAGTGGTTGTGACTTTTAACGAGGCTGACATAGTGGCCATGATTGGGTCCACTGCCAACATGGACCACAACAGCGAAAAGAGAGTATTCAGAATCCGTACTGTCTATGGTGCCACTGAGTTTTAACTCCATGGGGAACATAACACGGTAAGATAGCTTCTTATACCGACCGAGCTGCTCGATGTACTTGAAACGCTTGAGATGGATCACGAGGATGCGTGGTGGCTTCTTTATTTTCATCCTCTTTTGGGCTTCCTGTAATCTGCATAACAGATGACAAGATCTAATTAAACTTATCTAAGCAGAGGGTACTGGAAAGCGAGGCCAAAAGAGGGCTTGGTAAGATTTTAAAGAGACAAAGTCATAAAAACTATGTCGTCCTCCAATTATGTCTACATTTGCTATACTTAAGCTGGTAAGGTTAGAAATTACAAGTCAACATACACTTTCCGCATTGGAAATAAAACAATGATTATATACAAATAGCATACAAAACACTGAAAAAACTATATGGTGGCCTTTTCCTAGAAATATATGCAAATCCCTCATAAACCCTTCTTTTCTTTTTAATAGGAGATTTTCCAACTAATGACATATATTTAAGTTGATAATGGGTCGGGTTCGGGAAGTGTTGTTAAAGGCACACCTAGGCTCCCAAAAGGCAAGAGGCAATGTTCCACCACTTAATCCAAATGTGGGCGAGGTATCTTATGTAGGTGACAAGAAAGGCGCCAAAAGCGAGATTAGATGAATGGGTAATTGGGTGTGTTGGATGTTATATGCATCTTTTTTGGGCTTTGTTTGGAATTTTTACAAGTTTTATGGACTTGTTTGCTTTAATTGGTTTTTAAAGTTGCAGGCTTAAGTTTTAAAGGCCGAAGTAGAGATTTTTTTAAGTTCTAACACTATAAGTTACTAATCGTCAATTCATTTAGGAATCTATAACATTAACTTGTTGATTATCTTATATTTGTTTTTTTCATTTGAATAATTTGTCTTCTATCGCAATGACTTATATGTGATGTTATAGTTTTTAAACTTAATGTTGTGTTTCATAGACTATTTTGTGATCTTGTTAAATTACTTTGTTATTTTCTATTGGTAATTTGGTGTTGTCTTTTACTCTCTTTTTTTAGTTTATTATCTAAAAACTCAAGTTTGATAAGTTTTTAGGGATATTTGACAAATTTGGATAACCTAACATGAGCTACAAAAGTGACAAAAGATGTTAGCAAAAGGGAATTTGAGAAGTGCTTAGGTGTCACTTTTCTTCTCCAGACGAGGCTAGGCGCGCCTAGGTGCTCCCAGGCGATGAGGCGAGGCAGCTCTCCTAGGAGCTTTTTTAAACAGTAGGTACGGGCCTTGGTTTTGCAAAATTTTGAACTTAAAAGTCCCCCTAGTCTGGCACAATATAGTGTAGATGTTAGGATATAAGCCAAACTATTAACATCCTAAATATATGGTTCACATCCTATACCACAGAGAAAAGCTGCTTATCATAGACTACGTTGGTGAGCAAGTAAACCAGCAAAACTGTCACCAAGGGCACCAAAATGAAGGGAGAGCATAAGATGGGAACCTGCAGCACTTGTCACAGAAAAATTTATCCTCAGCATTCAAAGTCTCTGTCGAACTGAAGTTCTTGAGGCAACTCGTGATAGAACTGTTTTGCTCAATGTCCAGGCTGAGGTCAAGAAATGTTTCATCCCTTGCAGTAACTGTTTCACACCGCAAGCATCTTGTTTCATTTGTCAATATACCCTGCATGAATCATTATAAGAAGTCAGCAGAAGAACTCGTCAAAGTTGCTCCATAGACATGCACATTGGGTGATTTAGCCACCTGAAAATTCTTGTGAACCCAAGTAACAAGTGGCTCTTTATGAACACCGTTCATGTTAGGACGGGATGGACCATTTGCAATCTTTTCTGCCGTAGATGGAGCTTCAGGAGAAGCTTTTGCAGCATTCGACTCTTTCTCAAGAATATCAACCAGCTCATTCAGCAAGAAATTCAAAAATTCATGAGCATCCTGCAAAATGTACATGGAAACACATGGTAGCTAAGAGACCTACAACGACAACAACAAAACCTTTATCCCAAATTTTTGGGGTTTCAATTCTTTCTCATTCAGCTCTGTTAAGGGCTGTTTCCTCTGTAGATCATAAAAAAACATATCCTTCCTTACAACCTGAATCCAAGTTTGTTTAGGCCCGCAAATAGTTCTAGCGGTTCTGTTGAGAATCAATAAGGGACTTTTAGTCCCACATCGGAATTTGTAGTATGTAGAGGAGCTAGACTCCCTATAAGTAGTGAAGTAGTCCATCAATAAAATCATCCCAACTATTATTTTCTACATGGTATCAGAGCCATAACTCTCTCTCTCTCTCTCCACAAAAAAAAAAAAAAAATTTAGCCCCCTCCCGGAGCAGCCCCCCCTTCCCCCCCCCAGACCCCCCCCCCAGCCCCCCCCCCCCCCCCCCGACCCCCCTTTCCCCCCCCTGAGCAGCCCTCCTGACCTGCGCCCCCCCCCCCCGACCCCCCTTCCCCCCCACCCGCTGACCCGCCGGCCCCCTTCCCCCCTCCAGCGCTGCCCCCCCCCGGCCCCCCCAACCCGCCCCTTTCCTGCTGCTACAGCACCCTTTTTAGGGTTTTCTTTTGCTGTTTCCAAAAAAAAAAAAAAAAAAAGAGTTCATTCTCTTTAGAAGATCTCTGTAGTTGCCTTCGAGAATTAGTACCTTCTTTTTAGAAGCTCTGCTACGAATACGAAATCTCTTTAGATCTTCGTATCTCAGAAACGTTGTCTTTACAATCGTTTCTGCACGGCTGGTATACCTCTGGTTTGTCTCATGCAAGGAGGCACAACTACGTTGGTTATCCTTGAGCCGTCCGAACGCGTTATCATGACGCGGTTCTAGTTGGTCGTATAAACTACGACATATCAGTGAGGGATCTCGTTTTGTTGTTTCCCCCCGGTAGCTGACTAAGACGAAGACGACTCCAAAGAAGACGACTCCGGAAACAACAACACCTCACTGATTGCAGTTGCAGAAGTCATGGATTCCATCTATGAGAAGTTGACAACAGAAGAAATGAAGGCCCTGGTCGAGGATCTCCTGACCAAGAGATTACCGGAGGCGACCCCACGCGTGACCCATACTGATGTGGATCCGTCACCGTACAAAATGGGGAAGTTGGACAAGCTGGAGACGAAGTTGGAAGGCACGACCAACTACTTGAAATGGTCGCGGCAGGCGATGCGGACGCTGAAGGGACCTGGCTTGGTTGGTTATGTTGATGGCCACACTACGGCCCCTGTCGATCACTCCTCGAAGGAGTTTGCTGTATGGGACATTGTCAACAATGTCGTGGCTGGTTGGTTGACAGCCTCTTTGACCGACCAAGTGTCGGGTAACGTTGAAGCAATGGAGGGAGCTGCTGATATCTGGAGAACGTTGAAGGACATGTACTCCGGTTCGGGTAACCCCATGCGAGTCTTCCAACTGCAGGATGAGCTCGATAGGGTAATCCAAGACGATCGTACCATCTCTGAGTACGCTGCCTTGTTGAAGAAGTACTGGTCTGATCTTGACCATTATGATCCTCTTGGCATGGAGGATGCTCAGGTTGAACCGACTTTTGCCAAATATTTTCAAAAATTTCTGGATTATATTTCGCGGCAACGGATGATGAAGTTTTTGAAGGGGCTCAACCCAGCGTTTGAGCAACGGCGGAATGTCCTTCTCGCACAACCGACACTGCCGACATTAGAGGACGCCATAGCTGCCATGGCACAAGAAGAAGCACGGTTGAAGCTGATGCCTACCAAGGGTATCTCCCAGGGGGAGCAGGCCGGAGTTGGCACATCTGCTCTTGCCACTTTCACACAGCCTCCTTCTACGGGAGGCGTTTGCCACAACTGTGGTGACACAGGGCATTACATCCGCTTTTGCCCAAAACCGACACGGACTCCCTCGAATGGTCGGGGTCGTGGTCGCGGTGGACGACGAGGTGGTCGAGGCAGCTACGTTAGTGGAAGGGGCACTTACTCTGGAGGCAATAAGGCGCATCTGGAAGATGAAGGTGGGGACAATCAGCTGGCGGACATCACTCCATTTGAGAGGGAAGTTCTCGAGAAGATGCGCGGCTCAAAGCTTGGTTCTGGTGAAAGACAAGTCATTCCTGGGGCGCCGTCCGCTACAGGAGATTACTGCACTTACTTCTCCCAAACCAGTGCCGGTATACCTCCGCGTGCTCTTGCATCTGTCTCTCAGCCAGCTTGGATTATGGACTCTGGGGGCATCTTGCCATGTCACGGGGTCCCGAGGAGAGTTCCGGGAATACTCTCCTCTAACGCTGCCAGAAAGCATTCAGACTGCTGATGGTACCTACAGGCCGGTTACGGGTAAAGGCACTGTTGATTGCACTCCTTCCATCACTCTATCTAATGTCTTACATGCTCCTTCCTTTCCTGTCAATCTTATTTCCATTAGCGCCATTATCCTTGATCTAAACTGTATTGTTTCCTTTGATATTCCTAAGGTAACTTTTTAGGAGAAGGGAACGGGGAGACGACTAGGCACTGGCACATGGCATAAGGGTCTATGGTACTTGGACAGGAACGGTCTGGATAGAACAATGGCATCTTTGGTTGCAGACGCCCAACCGGAAGTCCGAAGTCGAAGTGTCGAAGCCGAGCTGCTCCTCCAATATCAGCGTGTAGGACATTCTTCTTTTCCCGTTATTGGTCGACTGTATCCGTCATTATATCAAAAAGCAAATAAAGAGTTGTTAGTTTGTGATTCTTGTGAGTTGGGGAAACATACCAGAAGCTCCTATGTGCATTCTGGGCATCGATGTTCTGCTGCTTTTGATATGATTCATTCCGATGTGTGGGGCCCTTGTCCTACAAACGGTGTTAACGGTTATAGATGGTTTGTTACTTTTATTGACTGCTCTACCCGCGTAACGTGGGTCTACCTGCTGAAGAATAAAAGTGATGTTTTCGAGGCATTTCAAAGCTTCCATCAACGGGTGCGGACACAGTATAATGCTCGTGTTAAGTGTTTCCGATCGGATAATGGGACGGAATATACCCATAAGAGGTTTGCTGCGTATTTATCCTCTCATGGTATACTGCATCAAACCTCTTGTGCTTATACACCGGCTCAAAATGGTGTTGCCGAGCGAAAGAATAGGCACCTGCTGGAGGTGGCTCGGACGATGATGCTGGCTATGAATGTCCCTAAATTTTTGTGGGGGCAGGCTGTCTTGACAGCCTCTTATCTCATCAACAGGATGCCCTCTCAATTACTGGACTGGAAGACGCCTTTGGAAATGCTCACGGGGACAACTGCGTACACCGTTCCTCCGAAAGTATTTGGTTGTGTATGCTTCGTCCACGATAACAGGCCTGGTGTTGGTAAGCTGGATCCTCGAGCACTTAAGTGTATCTTTGTTGGGTACACCGGGACACAGAAGGGTTACGTATGCTGGAGCCCGGTTGAACGGAAGCTGTTTGTAAGCATGGACGTTACATTCAGAGAGCTGGAACCTTATTATGGTTCGGACGAAGGTTCTGCGTTTGGGAACACGCCTCACACAGCGGGTGTTAGACGTGAGGGGGAGGTAGTACGCCCAAACGTCGTTGTCGGATCGGTACCTTGTCCTGTCGTGACAGACTGGCAGAAAGGGGGAGACAACATCACTGATACTGATACGGAGGATGAAGAAGACAATACGTACATTACGCAGGGGGAGAAGCAGACAAGGGAAAAGGAGCTCCAAGTTTACAGAAGAAGACAGCAGAGGTCCAGTACTGTGCCGTACCCTGTGCCTATAGTGCCAAGTCCCTCGTCTACTCCTGCCCCGACTCCTGAAGATGTTACTCCCGCACCGGATCGCTCGGATTCGGAAGCGGATCTCTCCGATTCGGATGGTATGCTTTCTCCACCACCCATTGCTCCCTTAAGGAGGTCTTCTCGCATTAATGCGGGAAAGGCTCCTATTCGTTATAAAGATTATGAACATGATATCGCCAACTACCTATCTTATTCTAATATTTCTTCGACTTATCAAACATTCCTCACTTCGTTAGACTCCACTTCTTTACCTAAGAATTGGCAGGAAGCAAAGAAGGACCCAAGATGGAAAGCCGCAATGATGGAAGAACTTGGGGCACTAGAGAAAAATAAGACATGGGAGCTGGTGCCATTACCTGAAGGGAAGAAAGCTGTGGGATGCAAATGGGTTTACACAGTGAAGGAGACACCAGAAGGAAAAGTTGAACGATACAAGGCGAGACTGGTTGCAAAAGGCTATACCCAAACTTATGGTATTGATTATGATGAGACTTTTGCCCCAGTAGCGAAGATGAGTACCGTAAGAACACTGGTCTCCATTGCAGCAAACTATGGGTGGAAGCTACACCAGTTAGACGTAAAGAACGCATTTCTTCATGGAGACCTACAAGAAGAAGTTTACATGGAGACTCCTCCGGGGTGCTACTCTGTGTCAGATTCAGGTGAAGGAACGTCACATGGAAAAGTGTGCAAACTGAAGAAGTTGCTGTACGGGCTGAAGCAATCTCCTCGAGCCTGGTTTGACAGATTCAGAAAGGCTGTCACTGGCATGGGGTACCATCAGACAAATGCAGATCACACGGTCTTCCTCCAGCATGCAAGAGGCCACATAACTATACTTGCTGTATATGTGGATGATATAATAATCACAGGTGATGATGCTGATGAGATCACTAAGCTGAAGACGAAACTCGCCAAAGAGTTTGAGGTGAAGGACCTGGGAGAGATGAGATACTTTTTGGGTATCGAGGTGTGTAATGGTGAACAAGGAATTGTTCTCTCACAAAGGAAATATGCACTAGATCTGCTGAAGGAGACAGGATTGCTGGGATGTCGAGCAGCAGTCACTCCAATTGACCAGAAGTGCAAGATGGGAGCAGAAGCAGGAGAGCCTGTTGATCGCGAAAGGTATCAAAGGCTAGTAGGCAGACTGATTTATCTAGGACATACTCGCCCTGATATCTCATTTGCAGTAAGTGTTGTAAGCCGCTATATGCATGATCCAAGAACGAGTCATATGGATGCAGTATTTCAGATCCTAAGATATCTGAAAGGGACGCCGGGAAAAGGACTGTGGTTCAAGAAGAATGGATGCACAGATGTTGAGGGATACTGCGATGCAGACTGGGCAAGCTGCATAGACGACAGAAGGTCTACCACAGGGTACTGTATTTTTGTAGGAGGAACCCTGGTTTCATGGAGAAGCAAGAAACAGTCAGTGGTAGCACGGTCGACAGCTGAAGCAGAATACAGAGCAATGGCTCTAGGAGTATCAGAATTGCTATGGGTAAAGGCGCTGCTGACAGAGTTGAAGCTAGACAAGGGGACACCATTGCACCTTCGGAGCGATAGTCAAGCTGCGATAAGTATAGCGAACAATCCGGTTCAGTACGACAGAACGAAGCACATCGAGATCGATCGATTCTTCATCAAGGAAAAGCTGGAACAAGGGATACTGAAGATTGACTATGTTCGCTCAGAAGAACAAGTGGCAGACTGTCTGACTAAGGGTCTTAGTTCATTGAGTCTGTCAAAGCTATGTAACAAGATGGGGATGATTAATATCTATCGCCCATCTTGAGGGGGAGTGTTGAGAATCAATAAGGGACTTTTAGTCCCACATCGGAATTTGTATTATGTAGAGGAGCTAGACTCCCTATAAGTAGTGAAGTAGTCCATCAATAAAAATCATCCCAACTATTATTTTCTACAGGTTCCTTTAACTAATATATTATCCCTTCTTTGCACATGTCCAAACCACCTGAGACTCATCACCATAACTTGAAGGTAACTTTATCTCAGAAGACATGATGATGAATGAACTGATAAATAAACAATATAGATAAAATACACAACAATAGCAATTTATCCCAAATTTTTGAGGCCAGTCATATTCGTCCAATCAGCTCTATTAAGGGCCATGTCTGTAACATTGCAAAAACTATATCCTTCTTTATGGCTTAAACCTAGTCTAGCAACTCATTTAACTGACATATTATTGATATTCCTAACCCGTGTATCTATTGGTCTATGTTACACATACACAAACACTTGATAAGATTTTCTTTCATCTAATTCTCAATTGGGACCACCTCCAACTTCTCACAATACACTCATTTCTTATCCTGTCTTTCAACATATGGTCAATCCTCCAGTTTGGCATTCTCATCTTCATGGGCAGTATTTTTTATAAGAAAATCTTTATCGCCTGAGTTCCACAGACGATGCCTCCACAACTTAATGCCTCTAGAGTGGACAACAGTTAGCAACATCATTCACAGGGAGATCTTAATCACCTATTAGTTTCATAGAAAGATCATAATTCTCATTCCCACGCTGCAGAGTGACCAGATTGCTTCTTTGCAAACACAATCAATAAACTACTAAAATTTAGAACAAAATGCATCCAGCGGCTGTTATTAATGCAAAACTAACTGCAGGTTAAAATACCTGGTGCATATAACTGCGAAATAATTCATTCTGTTTCTTGACTCTCAGTACAAATCGCTTTGGAGAAATAACCCCAGTTTTCTTCTTCTGGGAGCTAATCTGCATAAAATATACTTATGTTATCTTTGAGAAGAGGTAACTGGTATTTGCAGTAAAATTCACCTGGGAACTGTAACATGCAGAGATCATATTAAACTGATAAAGAAGAAGCCTATGCCTTTACAAAAACTGCCATTAAAAAAAGTTCCATTGTTAAGATAATAAAAAAAACCAGATATTAGCATTAGCTCGTCTTGTAAAGACTACCCTTAACAGACTTGTTGGTACAATGGAATTCAAATACCTACAATATAGTTGTTTGTCTGCAGCTCAGAAGCAAGTTGCAATAGTTGGCTGGCCAAGGACAATGAGGAAGAACAATGCATTTGGCTTGTTTAAAAAATATATATATTTCAATATTTCAAATTAATAGGACAAGAATATGTACTCTAATAATGTACTAAAGAAATTTAATAATTTCCCTGTGCTATTTATGAGGAAACATTCTGGTAACTAGAAGGAAATTATATATGTGCTTCTTCATGAGTTGAATTTGTTTCACAGTTCATTACAAGTATTACAGAGCTCCAACATACATAAAATATCAAAGTTTTCAGTTATTATATTGGTAAGCCTCAATAGTAAACTTCTTCTCACAACTGATGGTTCTCGCTGGAGATTTTCGTATCACTAAAAAGGGCTACGTTCGAATGGATTGCATCATTTACTCAGAACTAAAAAAAAACCTTAAAATGTATATAGAAGAAAGCAAGATTTCATGGAACACGAAATATTTGAATTATTATGCCTAATTGGGAAGGGTATGGATGGACAGTCATCATAAATTAGCAGTCGGTTCAAGGACTTTAACTCGCTTAAAAACCACAAAGACTTGAACATACTTCGACCAAAGTACCTGGCTCTTCAGTAACCCCAACTACATCCACTGCTGCAATTCGTACATAAAGTTAACAGTGAAAAGTGTTTATTGTTTAAGAAAAATGGAATATTTCCAATTATAAGTTATCTAAGAGGTTAGCCTAATAATTCATAAAATATAGTACCACACATAATCGGAGTCATCATTGCAGTCAAATGTCCAAAACAAGATCATCTATAAATACTCATCACTAAAGTAAAATAAATTCTAGCAGTAAATCGATCAAAAGGGAACCTGAAGGTACTGTATAAAAGCTTAAAGAAGCTCTCTAATCTAAATTTCAAAAAAAGCAACCAATACTGCTAATAGAGTTTCTTAGAAAGAGAATGAAGCAGCCAACATACAATGTAATAGAAAGTAACTCAAATTTGCCACAAGCATTATACCTGAGTAAATAGATCTGCCAAACATGTCAAAAGATTCTCCTCTGCATCTCCCACATTTTTGTTATTTGCATAATAGTCCAGTAACTGTTCTCGGAAAGGGACGCAAAAGTAAAGTGCCTGTATACGAACAAAAGATCAGAAATGCTGAATGATACTAAATATAAGAGTAGAATGACATACAATTAGCATTTACATAATAAATTTATGTCTTCACACAAAAATTTTGACCTCAAGTTCTTGAAATTTCTTTCCAAATGAAGACGTATAGAAAATGCTTGAAAACACAGATCAAATGTTAATAATGGACCGTTACAGCGAAAACCAATTAGATCACATGATGAATGTAAATGTTATGTTATAGGTTTCATGACCAAATGAAGAGAAGTTCCTGAAGCTTACTTATATAAATGATACAAAGTAATCATGTGATAACTGTAATTAAAGCTTCTTCTTTTTTGACAGAATCAACAGCAGCAGTTATATAGTTTTTATATTCCAACACCACACAGAAAGACAAAGAAACCATCAACTGATCCTCAAGAATCAAGATAACCAGTAAGAAGATTCCCTGTTCCAAGTGTACAACAACCATGCAAGCTATCAGACCTGAGAATGAATAGCCAAATTTGCAAGCATATATTGCACTTATCAGTGAAACATTCCAATCAAGGTTGTCAAACTCGAGATACTACCAAGGATCGTTCGAAGGGTGAACGAATCGTAACTCGTGGGATCGTAACACGGATCGTAAGATCCCACCAGTGCTTATTATGCATGCTATTAGACCTGAGAATGAATACCCAAATGCAGCATATATTGCAAATCAGTGAAATATTATTCCAATAGAACTATTTACTCCAGTGCTTATTTAGAAATTTGTCAAGTCAGCTTTAATTTTGTTGCCAGCTTCTTGCTCTTATCAATGTCCTTGCAATCCTCCTCAGATGTCTTAGATATATCATATACATATTTGTTCATAGCTTATCCTAACAAACATGATCCAATAAATTGCTTCAGAGAATGAACCAGTCATTCTCTCTTTTCAGATTGAACATAAGAAAGGGTCGACTATAATCACAAAATTATCTTGTCATCTATGGAGCTTTGCTATTAGTTTTCTCATTAGAGTTCAAAAGCTGAATATATTGCAAATACTTTCAAAAGCTGAATCAACAATCAAAAATTAATTGCAAGAAGAACAAGAAAAATGAATCGTGATCAGAATAGAAAGCATCTGCCACCACCCTAAAGTCCTAAAAGGGTTTAAAAGAACATTCCAATATACAAGACAATGGAAATTCTAGAAGAAAATGATAATCATCTATCGAGAAAGGTTCTCGATCACATAGAATGAAAAATCAGGATTCTCTTTTCTAAATGAACATTATTGTAAAAATTTGTCATGAAGAATCTGATTATAAAGAGACCATTAAAAATTAGGTGAAGGCTGAAATCACCTGGCACTCTATTTGCAAACTATGTTGCATATATCATACAACTATAATACGACAATATGCAAACAGGGATATGGATATGGCACTGATTTGATTTGGCTAACCGTATTTTGGAGTGTCGTGTCTAATACATATCTGAAACGGATTATGTATGATATGGAACCAAATTTGGAGTATCGGTGCTTCCTAGTGTGCAAAGAAATCAAATCCATCTGTATGCATATACAAGATGGTTTGTACTTCTCAATAGAATGGACAGCTACGAAATAGTCAAAGATTGGTTAAATTGAATAGATATGCTTGTTATAATAATAGTTAAAAGAATCGAAAGCTCTTCAGAATTTTGGAACTGAATAAGAATGAGAACCAAAACCAGGTGCAAAAATCAAGGTAAAACACTCATTGAATTAACCAAACGACCTAACAAACCACTCAATAGTCTTGATTGATAAAATAAATTGGATTGAGCATACATAGTTGACTACCTCAAAAACGGGGCATGCCAACTTCCTCTTGCATCTTCTTCAAGAAGCACAAAAGTAAGAGCAAAAAGGTGATGTCTAAAGAAGATGGTGGAAATCTATGGTGTTCACAAAACTGTTTAAATCTTGGGTCTGGAGGGGATACTAACTCTCGGAGGAAGATCAACTCTTTTGTAACATATTTCCGTTCAAGAGTCCTCAAGAAACATGAACAAGCTGACCAATCTATAACTCACAGCATAAGAAATTTTTTTAGAACCAGGACAAATCCACCCAAACGCTGTACCTCAATCATTCTGAATCAAGAAACATGAAAAGCTGACCAATCTTGCAAAATCCTTCACAGCATAAGAAATATTTTTAGAACCATGACAAATCCACCCAAACGCTGTACCTCAATCATTCTGAATCAAGAAACATGAACAAGCTGACCAATCATTATTATTATTATTATTATTATTATTATTATTATTATTATTATTATTATTATTATTATTATTATTATTATTTGTTATTTATTATTGTTTATTATTATTATTATTATTATTATTATTATTTATATTTATTGTTATTTATTATTATTTATTATTTATTATTACTTATTATTATTATTATTATTATTATTATTATTATTATTATTATTATTTATTTATTGTTATTTATTGTTATTTATTATTATTATTATTATTATTATTATTATTATTATTATTATTATCTTCTTGAGTGTTCTGGTATTATCTTATGGTCTATTTTAATGCTAGCTGCATAAAATTTAAAGATGAAGATGGTTAGCAGCCCAATTCACGGAGACGGTGGTTCGGGTGCAGGTGGTTAGAATTTCTTTAGTGGCGTTTTGCCCTCCCTCTCCTCCGATACTGACGTAATAGCTCATGCTCGGCTAGGAGAAGATTGCCAAATGTGTAGATCTGAATTTTTCTAAGAGACGGATCATACAAATGTTAAAACCCCCTTCTACATGTTGACAGTAATCCCAAGCATGAATACACATAAAACTACTTACTGTTATGAGTAAACCCTTTGATGTATAAATAAACCCTTTTGTTATGATTAACACCCACACACACATGCTAAACCTATGCTTTATATGTTATTTCTTCTATGTGACACAATGAACCCTTGCTAAATGTTATCCTTGTAACGTAATACCCTCACACTTGAACACATTGTACTGCTATGTACATATTGCCATATCCACATTCATGTATCACTCACTCCTTGTCTTTATGCATCTTGCTTGTAATAAAAATATATATGTAATGTGTGTTTGATAACTTGTGTAACTTTGTGATTTTGTGTGAGTGTTAGTCTAGGCTTCGTTAGGCCTAATGAGACTTGTTAGTCTAGGTTTAGACCTAGTACTACCTAGTTAACCTAATTTGACTTGTACGGTTGACCAGAGTTGACCTAGTTTGACTTTATAGTTGACCAAAGTTGACTTTGACCTAGATTGACTTAGAATCATGTAGATTGTATTATAATTTCAATTACCATATAAATTGAACTCTTTATAACCTATGTTGCTATAACTAGGACTCTGTGACTCCAGTTGGCCATCTTTTCATATCAGCTGTTCAGGGTATCAGGCGAGTACATTCTCTGATCATTTCATATCATGTTAGAATTATTTTCCTGCTTTAGATTACTTTACATGATGCTGTCACGTTGGTAACACGGATTAGTACTATATGGATCCATTCTTGAGATGTTATCCCCTTAGGGAGCATCGTATACTACATGTTCTGTGCGTTTCACTTACATGGTGTATCACTATGCTTCACGGTTCATTGATCACTTGTGACATGTACTCTCATGATCACAGAGTCTTCCTTGAATCACCCATTTATGGGCATTCCCAGAATCACCCATTTATGTGCCTACCATGTATCACCCCTTGTGGGCCTTTGCATGGAATCATAACATAACCTGGCTGGATCCTTGTGATTGGGGGTACGGGAGAGTAGAAGTAGACATGTGAATAATATCCAATAGAACTATTTTCTTCAGTGCTTATTATGCATGCTATTAGACCTGAGAATGAATACCCAAATGCAGCATATATTGCAAATCAGTGAAATATTATTCCAATAGAACTATTTACTCCAGTGCTTATTTAGAAATTTGTCAAGTCAGCTTTAATTTTGTTGCCAGCTTCTTGCTCTTATCAATGTCCTTGCAATCCTCCTCAGATGTCTTAGATATATCATATACATATTTGTTCATAGCTTATCCTAACAAACATGATCCAATAAATTGCTTCAGAGAATGAACCAGCCATTCTCTCTTTTCAGATTGAACATAAGAAAGGGTCGACTATAATCACAAAGTTATCTTGTCATCTATGGAGCTTTGCTATTAGTTTTCTCATTAGAGTTCAAAAGCTGAATATATTGCAAATACTTTCAAAAGCTGAATCAACAATCAAAAATTAATTGCAAGAAGAACAAGAAGAATGAATCGTGATCAAAATAGAAAGCATCTGCCACCACCCTAAAGTCCTAAAAGGGTTTAAAAGAACATTCCAATATACAAGACAATGGAAATTCTAGAAGAAAATGATAATCATCTATCGAGAAAGGTTCTCGATCACATAGAATAAAAAATCAGGATTCTCTTTTCTAAATGAACATTATTGTAAAAATTTGTCATGAAGAATCTGATTATAAAGAGACCATTAAAAATTAGGTGAAGGCTGAAATCACCTGGCACTCTATTTGCAAACTATGTTGCATATATCATACAACTATAATACGACAATATGCAAACAGGGATATGGATATGGCACTGATTTGATTTGGCTAACCGTATTTTGGAGTGTCGTGTCTAATACATATCTGAAACGGATTATGTATGATATGGAACAAAATTTGGAGTATCGGTGCTTCCTAGTGTGCAAAGAAATCAAATCCATCTGTATGCATATACAAGATGGTTTGTACTTCTCAATAGAATGGACAGCTACGAAATAGTCAAAGATTGGTTAAATTGAATAGATATGCTTGTTATAATAATAGTTAAAAGAATCGAAAGCTCTTCAGAATTTTAGAACTGAATAAGAATGAGAACCAAAACCAGGTGCAAAAATCAAGGTAAAACACTCATTGAATTAACCAAACGACCTAACAAACCACTCAATAGTCTTGATTGATAAAATAAATTGGATTGAGCATACATAGTTGACTACCTCAAAAACGGGGCATGCCAACTTCCTCTTGCATCTTCTTCAAGAAGCACAAAAGTAAGAGCAAAAAGGTGATGTCTAAAGAAGATGGTGGAAATCTATGGTGTTCACGAAACTGTTTAAATCTTGGGTCTGGAGGGGATACTAACTCTCGGAGGAAGATCAACTCTTTTGTAACATATTTCCGTTCAAGAGTCCTCAAGAAACATGAACAAGCTGAACAATCTATAACTCACAGCATAAGAATTTTTTTTAGAACCAGGACAAATCCACCCAAACGCTGTACCTCAATCATTCTGAATCAAGAAACATGAACAAGCTGACCAATCTTGCAAAATCCTTCACAGCATAAGAAATATTTTTAGAACCAGGACAAATCCACCCAAACGCTGTACCTCAATCATTCTGAATCAAGAAACATGAACAAGCTGACCAATCATTATTATTATTATTATTATTATTATTATTATTATTATTATTATTATTATTATTATTATTATTATTTATTGTTATTTATTATTATTTATTATTGTTTATTATTATTATTATTATTATTATTATTATTATTATTATTATTATTGTTATTTATTGTTATTTATTATTATTATTATTATTATTATTATTATTATTATTATTATTATTATTATTATTATTTATTGTTATTTATTATTATTTATTATTGCTTATTATTATATTATTATTATTTATTGTTATTTATTGTTATTTTTTATTATTATTATTATTATTATTATTATTATTATTATTATTATTATCTTCTTGAGTGTTCTGGTATTATCTTATGGTCTATTTTAATGCTAGCTGCATAAAATTTAAAGATGAAGATGGTTAGCAGCCCAATTCACGGAGACGGTGGTTCGGGTGCAGGTGGTTAGAATTTCTTTATATAGTGGCGTTTTGCCCTCCCTCTCCTCCGATACTGACGTAATAGCTCATGCTCGGCTAGGAGAAGATTGCCAAATGTGTAGATCTGAATTTTTCTAAGAGACGGATACAAAAGGAAGCTGTGAAGCGTGAAGCTGGGAAAGAGAGCTTGTAGTTAGAAAGAAGGAATATGAGACTGGGAGAATAACTCGTACCATAAATATGAAAACACTATGTTTTCACACTCCAGAGCCAGCAGGGGCGCTCACAATTGGTCCTTCTTAGCCTTTATGAGGATCGAGAACCTATATTATTATTATTATTATTATTATTATTATTATTATTATTATTATTATTATTATTATTATTATTATTATTATTATTATTATTATTATTATTATTATTATTATTATTATTATTATTATTTATTATTATTATTATTATTATTGTTTATTATTATTATTATTATTATTATTATTATTATTATTATTATTATTATTATTATTATTATTATTATTATTATCATTATTATTTATTGTTTATTAATATTATTTTTATTTTATTTTTATTTTTATTATTATTATTATTATTATTATTATTATTATTATTATTTATTGTTATTTATTGTTATTTATTGTTATTTATTGTTATTTATTATTATTATTATTATTATTATTATTATTATTATTATTATTATTATTATTATTATTATTATTATTATTATTATTATTATTATTATTATTATTTATTTTTATTTATTGTTATTTATTGGTATTTATTATAATAATAATAATAATTATTATTATTATTATTATTATTATTATTATTTATTGTTATTTATTATTATTTATTATTGTTTATTATTATTATTATTATTATTATTATTATTATTATTATTATTATTATTATTATTATTATTATTGTTATTTATTGTTATTATTATTATTATTATTATTATTATTATTATTATTATTATTATTTATTGCTTATTATTATTATTATTATTATTATTATTATTTTTATTATTATTATTTATTAAAGACTCGCTGATCCGAAAAAGACAGTCCGTTACGAAAATGTTCAAATCACCCCCCGTTGTTAAAATCCGTTAAAAATCGTCTTAAAAGACGATTTTGCCCCTCCCCTCTCCCCCCCCCCCCTCTTTCCGGTGGTCGGGGCGGGTCGGGGGGCGGGTCGCCGGCAGAGTCTTTCTGAATCAAGAAACGTGAATAAGCTGACCAATCTATAACTCACCATCTTAATATTTTAATTAGTAAAATATAAAAATTAAAATAAATAGATACGTAGATGAGCCTGCTCGACCACGGTGCAAACCAACACCTAGATCTGCACTTCGGCGGCGGCAGCAGCTCCAGCTTGTCCTCCATCCTCCACCGGGTGCATGCGGCGGAGACGGCAACAACGGTCGACGCAGACGGCCGCGAGAAACATCACGATAGCTGTCACGACAACCAACGCCACCACCAGCAAGATCGAGACCGTCCGCTGCTTGACGGTCCTCACCGCTACCTCTCCTCCTCCCTCTCCTCCGAAACTGACATAATAGCTCATGCTCGGCGAAGATTGCCAAATGTGTAGATCTGAATTTTTCTAAGAGACTGGATACAAGAGGAAGCTAATATGAGACTGGGATTTATAGATTGGTCATCTACTGGAGTTATATAGAAAGAGGAAGCTAATATGAGACTGGGAGGAGGAAGCTAATATAGAAATATGAGACCGAGAATATGACTGGGAGGAGGAAGCTAATATAGAAATATGAGACCAATATAGAAATATGAGACCGGGAATATGATTGGGAGGAGGAAGCTAATATAGAAATATGAGACGCGGAATATGACTGGGAGGAGGAAGCTACTATAGAAATATGAGACCGGGAATATGACTGGGAGTTATACAAGAGGAAACTAATATAGAAATATGAGACCGGGAATATGACTGGGAGTTATACAAGAGGAAGCTAATATAGAAATATGAGACCAGAATATGAGACTGGGAGTTATAGAAAGAAGGAATATGAACCGGGAATATGAGACTGGGAGTTATAATATTGGAGTAGTGATTCAATACTGTGTGGACAATTAGCTCAACCTCTCAATGTATATCAATATATCTCAATGTGTATCAATCTATCTACAAGCTATTCCAACATCTCTTTATATAGGAAGAGAGATGATGGGAGTTACATAATGAAAGGTCACTTGGGAGTTACAAAGTGAAGAGTCATGAGTTACAAAATGAAGAGTCACCATGATTCACCATGATGAGATGAGTTAGAACAGATATAATTTATTTTTCTAACTATTCTGAGATAAAATTTCTTTTGTTTTGTGTTATGTAGCATCCTAGAGAATAAAAAGAAGAAATAAAAGTTTTCCAAACTTCCGACTTACTTCAAGTTAGTTCATCGGTTTGTACTTATTAAACAATTTTTATATTATAAATGAATAAATTATAATTACAGTCTAGAGTTCCACATCGTCTAAATCTTTTTGTATGGGAAAAAGTAAAATTATATTTAAATTATGAATTAGAATAAATTTTAAATTTTCTTTAGATTATGTTAAATTAGTCTAAATTTTATTCAACTATATTAATTTAAATTAAATTAAAAATTAGTTGTATAAAATGGAGTTAGATTAAATTTTTAATATGTGGTAATTATATGTTGTGAAAAATGCTTTGAAGAACGAATGTTTTGGTCTATAATTTGTCTTCTATATATTTATATTATTTAAATATATTCTAATGTAGGTTTAATATATAGGCATAAAGAAGAAATGGACATATTCCATTTTTTTTCTATTCGCTTATATTGTAGTAATGATTCTAAAAATTTGTTGGGGGATGTTTGAAGGTTGTAGAAAATGACAGTAGAATATCAAGATGGATGTGGCCAAGCTCAAAGTTGTAAATAAGATTGCCTTCTCTTTGGTTACTCTCCTGTAATTTTAATTTTTTATCCAAGTAGATTAATTTAAATTATTTAGATTAGTTTAAATCACATTAAACTAATTATTACATTAACTAGGATTGTAAGTATGTATTAGACTAAATTAAATTTGATTATAATTAGAAATTTGAATTTTTATAAGATTAGATTGTTAGTTAGATCTGCTTATATTAAAACTTCATATAGATTAGATTTTAAATTATAAATTTGAAACTATGAATTAGATCAAATGAACAATAGTCGATTAATTTGATTATTTAAGTTTAAATTATGGTAGTTGTCTTCTATATAATTTTATTAGTTCAGTAATTTCCTATAGCGAAAGTCTATATTTTAAGTTGGTTGAATTTTTTTTTTTTTTTTAAAAAAGATGGTATCAACATTTCTAACAAAAAAAAAATCCTGTCAGTAAATAATAATTTTTTAAATAAATTTTGTTGTATATTATTTTTGCTACAATAAATCTTATCAACATTTGTAAAAATACCTGCACATGCATCGTATGTGCCATGACACTAGTATTATATTACTAGTTTTCGTGCCTCCAGGACATGTCGATAATTCAAATTTTTAGATTGCTTCTCATGAAATATTTTATAGATATCGTTAATATTTGTACCGACATATTTGTGAGAATTATGTTTTTTCAGAAAAATTATTATATTTTTCTACTTAGAACATCAAAATTATTTACTTTTATTTATATATATATCATTTTTTTCTAATATCTACAATTCTCACACATCAAAACAAAAATATCAATACTATTTCTTCTTTTTTTATAGTATGTTCTTTCTCCTCTATTCTTGCAAAATTATGAGTCTGAAAGTTGGTAAGTATTTGACATCCTTCATTTGGATCGCAGTTCCTTCACATTATATATTAATTGTGAAAAAAAAAATCTATCACGTCTAATTCATATTAAAAAAAAAAATTTGGTTCCTTAAATCCGTGAACCAAACGAGACCTTAGTTGCTAATATACAACATACAATTTCAAATGGTATATAATTGGTCCTGAAAAGTTTTCCTGTTGCATGATGCGGGTCAAAGGGTCCGAATGGATCAACCAAATGCTGAACTGGAGATGTTGAAGAGGTGGACTCAAGGGACACGTCACACTTGTTACGCTTCGAATGTTACTGAAAACCTAGATGTTGTTAAGTAAATATTGTAGACCATTTGGACTTTTGTTTGATATACGTGGAGAGGGTTACAACTTGCGAATGTGAAAAATTCATAAACTGATATTTGCCTTTATTTCCACGATACCGTTACTAAATCAATTAAAAAAAGTATTTCAATATTCTATTGCCTTGAAATTATCACAACAAATATAAATATCTAGATGACCTTTCTCTTGCCCCCTCTTTCCCGGTTTCGAAGACACAAACTCCTACTCCGTCGTCTTTGTTGACAGGTTCTCTATGGACTCCACAGAAATTTGACAAGCTCTCTATAGTCTCTACTGTCAAACTTATATCGAGTCGTTCTCTAACGACCAAAGTTATTAATCAGTTATCAAGATATGGCATCCAAGACCGCTCTCTAACCGGACTTGGACAACTCTCTTGATTAGGACAAACCTCCATGCCCCTAAGTCTATAGTTCTCCATCAATAGAGTCTTTACGGTCCACTCCAACTCCTTCTTGTCAGTTGAACTGGCAATCTCCTATGTCCATATTTTGAGTTAATACGAAAAAGGCCTCAAGTAGCTCAAGAGTTGGGAGAGGAAATCGGAATCCGGACTCCACGCTCCCATTAGAACGGGAGACTTTGACGCCACCCGCAAATTCCACTCGTCGTCAATTCCAGGGAGGAATACTCCCGAACACGTTATCCTCTCTTTTTGGATTAAAAGGCAAGGGACAACCAAAATTAATTCCGGCTAGGACAACCCAACCCTGAGACTAATGCAATAATATTTCGAAGAACCAAAGTATGAGAAGACCAATAGCTAGTATTGTAGTCGGACATGACTCGGCATAATATATATAATAGCCAGCATTAATGTAGGATTTTTCTAAAAATGAAAATATAATTTCAACAACTCGATATTGTAAATATTATTTTTCACAACGTTTATGAAATATCGCTATTATCATTAATTATAGCGTATTCTTAATGTCATTGCTGACTATATGAAAACATATGGAAGACAATGTGTAAAAGAATTAGGCAAAAACAAGCAAGTAGCAAAGTCAAACCCAGGGTCATAATATATACTAGTAAATGTACGTAATTTGCACGTATAATAAAAAAATATTTTTCTTCTTTGGTTGAGTTTAATTTTCCATGTTGAATATATATAACAAATTTAAAACTTTTTTCAACAATTTTTTACATAAATTTTTTAATATAAAATGGATCATGATATACACAAGACTTAGGCGGCTCACTTTTGAGCCGTTTTGAAGCATTATATAGTGGAAGATAATAGACATGTAATTTAATGACGACTCTTAATTTTAGTTGATGAAAAAAATACCGACACCTGTAAAATCATATTTTGTTTGGTATTATCAATATTACTATATAATAAAAAAAACTTAGACTTTATCGTAAAAGTTTTCATTTCAAAAATATCCTTATACGTTAATTAATTAAAATTATTTATTACATTTAATATGGTTGGTTAAAATTATGTATAGAGGAAAAAAAAAGTTAAAAAAATTATAATTTATTTTTTTCAAAGTAGTATAAAATACATGAAAGACACGTGCATATCTACTAGTTAATAATGATGAAGACATGTTTATGAGAAGAAGTCAGTAAAACCAGCTCTGGCCGCTAGCATCATCATCTTCCCAAAAAATGGATCTATTGATCAATTAATTAGCAGGGACGATCCTGGTTCAGGACAGGCCGAACGATGGTCCAGGGTCCCTAGACGAAAGAAGACATCAACATGAATCTAATGATAGAACTTGTATGTATCATGTGTCTTTCTTAACAAAAAGAACTACATGGTGTAGTGGTTATAAATTTTGTCTTTTACTGATTCTTGGTTCAAATTTTGGTGGCAACAATTTTCTATTAGATTAGTTTTTTTATTATTAACATTTATGTATTAAAAATCAATTTTGGAAGTTTTGTCTTAGACCTCCATCGTGCCGGTCAACATAGTAGTATTGTAATAGCAGTAGTAGGGTTCGAACAAGGAATTAATAGAAGGGTTGGAATATGAATGTACGATGATGACCAAATTCGACGTCACCCTCCCCTCCCGCTAAATGTAGACTCTATTGTAATTTAATAGAGGGTTGGTAAAAGAATAAATGATGACGACAACGGCCGCTAAATGTAGACTCTATTGTAATTTATTAGAGGGTTGGTAAAGGAATAAATGATGACGACGACGGCAAATAGACGTTTATTCTTTTGTGGTACGAGGAGAAATTATTGGGTGTTTCAGGCCACCATATGGCTATGATGAATGGTGAGTCCAACCAATGTTCTTTTGATACTTGGCATAGAAAAATAAGAAGAAGAAAAAATTCATAGCAAAAACATCAGTTCTTTATAATGGTTTTGAAAAAAGAAAAATTAATATTTTTTTTGTTTTTATAACTAATATTTTTTTTGTTTTTATGCCAAGTGATTTTTGGTATTTTTTATATTTTCTTAATATATTTTTAGAAGAAGTTATGCCAAGTGTCAAAAGAACATTGGCCGAATTCACCATTCACCATAGCCAGGTGGTGAGTCCGGAGCTCCCAATAATTTCTCGTGGTATGACCGTATGAGTGTATATTTTATTTATGGAGGGAATGTCCGAAGGAGAAAGCAAGTGGACCGAAGAAATAACTTTTGTTTTGTGGAGGGGGTTGTCCTATAAATAAGCAAAGTATGTTTTTCTGACCCATCAAATGATTTAAGGAAATATAACAGTCTTCTATTTTTATTTTATTATCTGGTTGGAAGAGATAATTTCTGCTAAATAAACGTTGATTTATCTTTTGTGTTGTTGGGTTGAATTAATTGTCCAAATGGTATCCGAGGAATATCGTGATCGATGGTTTGGTTTGGTGATTGATTTCTTTTTTATATAAAATTTGCATTTTGATTCAAAGAATACATTTATTAGGTTTTGTTAGTGATTTTGGATTAAACTAATTGTTTTTTTTAAAAAATGTGATGGTCACGGATCTTATTTTGTAGGTTTATTTTTGTTGTGACCATTCGTTATGTCGGGCTATGCGAAGACGACCTCCAATTTGAGTGCAACGTCTACTACAACAATGTCAGATGCGATCGTTTCGTCCCCTACGCATTCCTCGTGGATCTCAAGTCCGACACGATAGATAATCTTAGTTCTGGCTCCAATAATTTCTACCAAAAGTATGAACGGAATCTAGTTCAATATTATTTTAAATCAAAATACAAAAAATTAGATACCAAATTATATCAACGGAAAACAATCACCAAAAACAGGGAGGACGATACAAAAATCCTATTTGGCTTCCAAAATATCTGGGTGATACCATCTTCCATTATGTGGACATATGACATGGTTGCTGACATGGCAGCTGACATGGCAAAATTTAACAATAAAATTAATATTAATATTAATATTAATATTAATATTAAATTAATATTAAATTAATGTGATAATTAATATGAAGATTAACCTTAACATTAACATTAAAATTAACATAAAAATTAACCTTAACATTAAAATTAACATTAAAATTAATATTAACATTAACATTAACATTAACATTAACATTAATATTGACATTAACATTAACATTAACATTAAACAAATTGTATAATTAATTTTTTTGGAAAGGAGAACTTCTCCTTTCCCATGTGGGACTAAAAGAATGGAGTGCATTTTTGAATCAAATATAAGTTGCTTCCCAAGCAACAACACATAAAAACCAACAAAGGTCCCCACAAGCTCGACACCAACCTACATCAACCACCCAAAAGAAAAGGTGAGATATTTCAACTAGCTAACTATTAACTTGGTACCATTCACCACTACAAGCACGTCCCACTCAATAATTTCTCCACTATTAAAATAAGTCAAATCGACGATGAATTTAGCAAATCTGGAATAAGACATCGTTAATATTTTAAAATTTTGTAACGTTTTTAAAAGATTTCGCAATACGTCACTGCCAGCGACGTTCGGCGACATTTAGCAACTACCTTTATTATTACGATAGATGTCATCGCGGAGTCGTCGGTGAACGTCGCTATATTTTAAAAAACAGCGACGTTTAGCAACGAAAAGTGACGTCGCGGATTAGCAACTCCCCGTCGCTATACGTCGCTATCCACTAGAATACAAGCAAGAGGTGCTTACGTCGCTATTGAACGTCGTAATAGATACGACCTGCGACGTTTTTTGTGTTAGCGACCATAAAATATGCTACAAAAGATTTTCGTCGCTAAAAATGTCGCTAACTATAACGACGTTTTTTGTACAATTAGCGACGATTTCATGCGTCGCTAAAGTGTCTTACTTTAGTAGTGCTCGCCCAGAAAAAGCCAGATAATCACAAACCAAATTAAAAACATAATGTTGTAGTGATTGTCTTATCCTTCCTAGAAATGAACACATGGATCGAGCAACGAAAATGCACTATTACTTTCATTTATGGTGGAAGTTGAATGGAGTGGACCCAAAAGACATATAATATCGTGTGCATAGAAAAGTTTCGAACGTTATGTCGGAGATAGAAGAAGAAGAAGAAATGAACACATGCCTAAGAAATGAACACATGCCTTTTGGATGAGTCTTGGGTGCACGTGGACTACTTCTTCTTCATTGGTACAAGTGACTTCTTCTCCCGGCATTGTACAACAACTCAGCTTATTTCAGCTCACTAAATGGAACCTCACAAACTCTTTATATAGGAAGGAAGAAAAAAAAAATCCGCTTGGAAAATTAAACTCCTCTCATATA
>JANAVB010023983.1:0-31048 GCA_029216955.1 Iris pallida | reverse complement strand
AGCCCAAAACTTGATTTGCAAAATCCTAACCAAAACATTCTGGTCCAACAAAATTCAGACCGAAGTCGACCCGAATTCGGCCCAAGTTCAGTTAGTGGAACGTTGGCTTTCTAACTTAGTCTCCCCGCACTTACGGATGCAACGCTATCTGTCGAGATTCTCTCAAAAAATTCTGCCCAAATTTGCCCCGAATTCTCCTATTGGAAAACCCATAAATATATAAGAATTTCTATCATTTCACACCAATTCATTCTCTCTTCTCTTCTCTCTAAGGTTACTACGTTCTTCCAAAACCTTTAAGCTTTATTTTTCAAATTCCAAGCCAGTTACAATCCTCTAGTCGATTTGCCAGTGCTGTACAGTCTAGAAGTTTCAGAATGATTGTAATCAAGAGGCTTGACAAGAAGTAAGATACTTCACAATTGAAGCTGGTCGAGTGCTTCGGATTAAAGCTTGCGTTTGCAGAAGTTGCAAGGACTTCGCATGAAAACTTGTATTTTTCTATAGTGGATTTCAACTAGAAGCTAGAGTTCTTCCAAGTAGATTAGTCCTCAAAAGAGTAAAACCAATATCATTATTGTGTTTGCGTTTGCTTTCTGCACTCTACTTTTAATTTCCATATCTGTGATATATTTCTGTTATCTTGTGACTAACAATTTTTAATAGCCAACTTTCCGCTGCCTACTCTATTCACCACCCTTTAGAGTATAGCGCTTTATATCTTGTTTCTACAATTGGTATCAGCGGGTTATATGTTCGACGTAACAAAAGTTTAAACAAACTTTTTGCTTTATTGAACGTATAAGATATCTGTGTACAAAGAAGGAAGTCCTAAACAGGATATTAAAGTACAAAAGAAGAGATTTCTGGAAAAGTGTGACAATGGAGATCGAGCACTACAGCGGCTCCTTTACTCCGTTGACGATCTGACGACGAATTAACCTTCCTATGGATCTCTGGCACCTTTGATGGGACTCCGGGGTCACCGATTAAGAGGTTGTCTGGATGAAAAGATCCCTTGAAGATGGTTGGTTGGTTCTTTGGTTGATAGGTGGATGAGGGTGGTCGACTCTTCGCAGATAGAGATCGCTGCTCCTTTGAAGATTGTCGATTATCAATGTTTTTGCTTTTTTTTTCTCTCCCCTTTTGTGGAAGAAGAACTTCTTCTATTTATAGAAAATCGAGCATATATGCGATGTACGTTAGGGTTCCTGAGATGAAAGAATCTACCGTCATTGTACGGTATGGACTTCTGCGACGCTGACATGTGGCGGACATCGAGATTTCCCTCAAACGAGATCCCTAGTGGTTATAAACATAACCGAAGGAGTGACACGTGGCGTGTGTCGATTTGCTTACTCAGATATAGCCAAGTAAATCTTGGAATTTTATCCTAGATTTGGGGTCTAATTGATCCTCGTCTAAGATTTAAACCAATCTGATATGATATCAATCATGATTTAATCCCAATCTTCTCTGCAAGAGGTGGTTTAAACAAACCAATTGGGGTGGGCCCATGCTTTCTGTGCCTCTGGTAAGGACTAAGTGCTGCTGTGCTTCCGGGGCGACGAGTAGACCGTACTTCTGGAGACGACAGAACCTCTGTGCTTTCAGACGACGAGTGGACTTGGCTTCGAATGACGACGAGACTTCTGTGCGTATAGAGCAACTTATGAAGCTGTCTTTCAGGCTACCAGAGTTACTGTGCTGTAAGTGACAAGTAGGCTTGTGTTTCAGGTTGACAAGGTTACAGTGCTTTTGGAGCGACAGGTTGACTTGCATTGGTTGCGATAGGAGTTTCCAAGTCTCTTGTAGAGAAGTGACTTAAGCTTCTGATCCAGAGCAGATAACTGTACCGTGGGAATGGAGATGGTGTGAGCATATCACCATCCTGTGCCTCATACGGACGTAGGTAAGTAGCTGCACCTCTAAACAGTAAAGGTATTGGCTGCGAAAGGGAAGGGTATGACACCCTTGCGCGTCATAGATTGGCACAGGCAGATAGCTGCACCTCTGGAGTGAAGACACTGGCTTCTGAAATAAAAGAAGGGAGGGGGCCTACCACCATCTTGTTTTGAGGTTGGCGCAGGGAGGTAGCTGCATCTAGCTTGAAGGCTCTGGCTTCTTCAAGTACTGAGTTACTGATATGCTTCTGAGAGTTTGTGCCCACAAGAATATCAGAACAGGCTTCGGTGGAGGTTAATCCTCCAGCGTGTGTATCGAGAAGAAGAAAGGCTGCGCTTCGATGAAGACTGCATCCCTTGTAGATTCCTCTAGGCTTCTGT
The DNA here is from genome assembly GCA_029216955.1 of Iris pallida. Lineage (NCBI taxonomy): Eukaryota > Viridiplantae > Streptophyta > Magnoliopsida > Asparagales > Iridaceae > Iris > Iris pallida. Next base: position 28,763 of record JANAVB010023983.1, on the reverse strand, counting down.
CGAATCTGTACTAGATCCTTTGTAGAAGAACAGAATTAGTCCCTTATGTATGGTCCTGATGTGTCTGCACTAGACTTTGGTACACATGACAATGAAGGAACTTCTTTCCATATCTTCTGTTTCATCTTTTTAGCACTGAGCATGAGTCTTTTGCATCTTCTGCGCTTTGGCGAAGAGATGTCTTCAGCTGAGATTTTTTATGCTTCTATAAGACCCCCTTCAAAGTGTCCCGAAGTTGAGTCAAGCTCGGGATACTTTGAACATAAACATGAACACACGTCAGGACTGTACGAGCTGGATGATGGCTGGTGTCACGCCTAGTTCTTAGCATTAATTGTCCTGAGTCATCTTTTCATAGCATGGGCTCCTAGCCTCTTGCATCTTTGCAGGGATCACAAATCTCTTTAGCAGAGAAGGTTAAGAGTCACGTTCCTTTGGTCACTCGCAGTACTGCCATCTGTCATGGAGTTAAGCTTTAGCTTAACTTGTAAGCTTCCTTCTGATCGATGTTTGGCTTGTGCTTGGACCATACGAACAACCTATATAAAGGACTGTCCTCCTTCAAGAGAAGACTTAGCTGCTTCAACAATGGCCTTGCTTGCCCGATGTTCGGCTCCGAATGATCCTAGAGTTTGCTTGAGGCAGCCGTCGGTGGCAAATCTTTTTATCCAAAGAAGCTGTAGTAGAACTACCATTGGATCTCGAGACGTCTCGTGTTCTGGATGTCGTGGTCGTCAATGGTGTCTCGAACCTCTGCTTCCTGGGTTAGGATTGCTTGCCATTCTGACCGAGGAATAGTAAGGCCTGCTGCTGTGGTTGCTCTTACCGGCCAGCTGGGGAGATAGGGGAGTCCTGTGCTACTCTTCATCCCCGGCTCGGGCCAGTAGCTACTTCGGGCGGTGGCTTCCTTTTGACCAGGAAGTGATTGGCTCTGTCACCGCCTCGCCTACGCTATTGAGAGCTTGTACCATGATTTTAGCTTTTTTGCTTCTGTGTATGTAACTACAAAGAGTCTGTAATAGGTCTTTGTAGCCACATGTTTTTATATGTAGAAGCTTTCTTCTTCCCTTTGCTTTTGTCTCCAGAATAAAGAGAGAATCTTTATAATGGATTTGCCTGACCAGAGGCAATATGGACGTGGTAGGCTTGATCTTTGTCGGGGTATCGAACAATAATCCAGAGGTAATATGGACGTGAACTATTTTCTAGACCGTCAGGATAATCATAGAACTGATGCGAGAAGAACGACTACTCAGAGGTAATGTGGACATGGTAGCCACGACTTCCAGGCATAGAGGAGCAATCCAGAGGTAATGTGGACGTAAAGTGCTTCATCTACTTGAGAGAATATATAGGAGGGAGAGCGAGAGATCCCCTTACCAGAACTCATGGCACCCTTTTCAGGGGATGTGGGTGCCTATACTGGTTCTCTCTTCAGACGTAATACTTCTTTAGGAACTTGTCGTTGATAGGCATCATTAAAAAGTCCCCATTAGGCTTGGCTAGCCGATAAGCACCGTTGGAGTACACCATTTCTATGACGAACGATCCTTTCCACTTGGGCTCGAACTTTCCAGCCGTCTTGTGGGTCATCACTATCGGTCTCCGTACTGCCAAGACGAGGTCGCCCACCTGGTAGGATCTTTTGCAGACCTTTTTGTTGAAGGTCCCAGAGATGCGAGCTTGGTAAAGCTCAATCCTTTGCTTTGCGAGCAAGCACTTTTCATCCAACACTTCTAGCTCTTGTAACCACCTACACTGATTGTCTTTGATGGTTAACTGATTAGTGATCTTGTTAGCAGACAACATCTTCTTAAAGACTTGACCCATGCTGGTATCGGAGTCCCAAGTTGAGGAGTCAGAAGAGTGTGAGTGCCTTATGACTTCTTCTTTTGAATCTTCTGAGATGGTCGTAGGTGTAACATACCCCAGCCCTCGACGAGTACGTTGGTAGTAGTTTTCAGCTTTTCCCTTTGGAGCGTAATCCGTATGGAAAGACATCGGCCTTTGCCATAATTGAGCCCCTTGTTGCTATTCAGGTCGTAGCCCATCTTTGGATAAGGTTTTTGGCCTGCGCCATGTAGCAATAGAACTGCATTTTGCCGCTGTCGAGGTCTGGGTCTTCCGGGGTTATTCGCTGCGGATGCTCCAATCGATCGAATAAAATGGATTCCTCTTCTTTTTTCCTGGCTTGAACTATGAAGTAGGTGCCTCGGGCAGGGATAACCCGACTCACATGGTTGGTAGTTGTCACTTGCGTCTGTAGTTTACACAGAGAATTGTCCAAAAATACTTGGTGTTCCAGCACGCGCCAGAGTAGTTCGATGACAACTTTCTATTGATGAAGTGGGATATCTTGTCCGAGGGATTACGTCATCGAAAGAGTGGGCCTCTGTATAGGCACAGACGTAATCTTCTAGCTCTTCATTAGTGAGGGCTAGAGCAGCCGCCAGAGGAGAATGAGGATGCCTCCCTTTCAGCTTGACCATCAAGGGAATGGTGGTCGGATGCTCCTGCGTCTTCATGGTCGACCTTAGGGACCTCCGGGGTAACTTCATTTGTATAGGCTCCTGACCATGTTCCATCGTCACTGGAGGCAAAGGTGGAGCTTTTCCCCGAAGCTCAACAACAAGAGACGCTGACACCTTGGGGGGCCTCCCTTTCAGTTGAACCTTTAAAGGTTCTTCGGCCACTGCTACGCTTTCTAAAGCTGTCTCTGCCTCGTCGTCAGCATCATTGCTGTCATTATCCCAGGAGACTGACTTATACAGATCAGCATCTGTACTGTAGGCTTCAAGTCCTCAGAATAGGTCGATATCATCGAACTCTGTTTTGATAGTCCCGTCGCTGGCCACATATTTCATACACTGATATAGGGTGGAAGGTACAATCATGTACTCATGGATCCATGGTATAAAATCCCTAAATTTCTACTATTTTTTCTTTTTATTAAATTTGGTACTGATTTAAAATTTTGTATTGTACGTCGCATAGTTGCATTGTACGTCACGCGCGAATTTTCGTTTTTCGTGATTGCTCGACGAGTGCGAATATGTGCGAGCGTACATATTTTTAGAAAAACATTTTTCTATTTTTATAGTTTCAAAATAATATATGTAATAATTATTTTAGCTATCGTACCAAAATTTTCAAGTTCATTATTTTATTTATTTTATTTATACAAAGCCTTTCGTTTATACTGTTATTAATAATAAATAATATTTTTAGTGCGTACATATATTTCATAAATATTTATTAGTTTATTTTTAAATAAAAATGTAATTTTCAAAATTTATTAATATTAATATTTTATTATTCAAAAAGATTTATTATTTTTGAAATTATTATTAATGGTATTTTGGAAAATATATTTGAAAATTATTGTGGCTATTTTAAATCTCGATTTAATTTTATTGATTTAATCTAATAGTATAAAGGTAGAATTTATAGATTTAAATTGAAATTGAATTGAAATTAGATTTGATTTCATTGATTTAAATTTAATAATTATCTATTGGGGTTTTAAATAAATTCTAATCCTATCCAAATGGGAATTTCCACATCCTATAAATAGGCAAGTATTCATCCATTATTTCTCCACAATTATTCTCCACAAATTATTCCACCACAAATAGGCATGCCTCGTGTCGGTGTTCCATCCATCCTCGTGTCAGCCGTGACGGCCTCGGGTCCGACCCCGGATGTCTTCCACTATCCTTATTTTTATATGTACATCGTCTTCTTTGTGTCCGACATACCGGACACGTACACCAAATTCTTTCCAACCTAATCTCCGTGTCCGACACTTGGACACGATTCCTAAACCTAATCCTACACAAACCCTCAGCCCTCTGTCAGCCACCGTCTACATTGTCACGACCCGTACCCTGAAGAGGGGCACGAGCACGTAGTTACGTCCAGCCTACGCCGAGTATCGACGGTAGAATGCTGTATATAGGGTCTGTAAATACTACGACTAAAACAGATAAATGTACCTGTACAGCATATACACTCCGAATGGAGGTCACATAGCAATACAGTCTCAATCACATATATCAAACTAAGGTAGATAGCAATGGAAAAGAGATATGATAGATAAACAGGAAATGAGTTCCAAAATCCACAAGTCAGAGCTAAACATAAACATCCAAGTCTCAGAGAATATATGTAAGATACTACAAAACTGAAATATACTAGCTGGCTCGCAGGCCAGACAAACCTAACTAAACTATGCTACTCAGGGTGAGCAAAGTCTAGTGGCTCTACCAACAAGCCACGGTCTAAATCTAGTCCATCAGACTCAACCCCATAGTAAGTCGGGCAATCAGCCTCTGAATCATCTGTAAAATTTGTCAACGTATCCTTTCAGGAAAATGAGCAAGTACAAACACCAACAGCAGTTCCATATGAATTGAGAAATACCATAAGAGACAGCAATAATGAAATACAAGACAAAAGATATAGGCGACTTGGAAACCATTTGAAAGCCGAGTTACAACCCTTGAACCAAACAAGGACCGGAGTTGTAACCCTTCTTCCAAACAGAACTTGGTCTCAAATCATGGTACAGTATAAAGACAGATAGAGCATGTGAGAAATGGAAATCATAGCATGGTGAGAAGTACAGAAAGTAAAGCTGAACTGGAATATAAGATACGCTAAATAAATGTAAAAGTGATTTGAACTATTAGAGCGATATGTGATCGGCTAGGGAAGCAAGAGATGGTTATCCACTTGGCCCGGCAATCCGCGGTGTCCTCAATGGAGAGTCATGCCGTCCAACCTGGATAACTGGTAATTGGGTGTCTGCTACACCCTACGTGAGGTGAGGGTGGCGCTAGCAAAATATAGTTATAAGAAGGCTTTGAACACATAACCCCTAATAATTCCCCCATTCCCGAATAGTATCACGGATTCGGACATGGCACGTCATGACACGGGGTTCGAGAGCAGGGGGCCAGCCCACTCCCAAATCAGTGTCTATATAAGTACAGGAACATAGAAATATCACATACTCATATACCAAGGGAGTCTAGGAATAACATCTCATGACAGGATCCGACGTATACTAGTCCGTGAACCGTCGTGTCAGGAATCAAGTAAAATACTACAACTGAATCGAATATAGTAGATATCAAGATAATGAAAACTATTAGTGAATGTACTCGCCTGTGGTTCTAAGCTGATAGGGTAAACAGACGCCTAGAGTGATCACAGACCTAAAATAAGATACTATGAGTCAAACAGGATTTTATACTGACAAGGAAACTAATATAAGCCATGAATGCAAGTCTAAGTTAAAACTAGGTCAATCTAGGTCAAACTGAGTCATACTAGGTCATACTAGTTCATACTAGGTCACACTAGGTCACTGAAAGTCAATCCAAGTCAAACTAGGTCAAAGGTTGACTTACAGTTGACTTTTGGTCAAAAAGTCAACTCTGGTCAACTCTAGGTCAACCCTAGGTCAAACTAGTCTAATATTGACCAACTATTGACCTTCAGTCAACTGGTCAACTCTGGTTTGGTTTCGGTCAAATCTGGTCGCTTAAAGGCTACGTTTGACACTTGGTTGACTTTTGTTGACTTTCGATCAAAAAGGTCAACCGACGTCAAAACTAGTCTATGAGCACCATATTTGATCATTACCAACCACGGAAATCAAGTTCTAACTCTATCTTAGACTTCTAACACAAATACCCTATTCCTAGGCAAAACTAACATTACCTTACCAAGGTAAATCCCGATACCATGCCCAATCCCAAGGAAACCCCGCTAATACCCAAGATACTAGCCTAGGCTCCTTAGGGTAGCTAGATACCAACCTATCTAAGGTTTACCTACCAAGGAAAATAGGGATCCTAGGTATCTAGGCTATGTTGGGATACATGGGTATGGTTTACCCTATTCCTAAACCATATCATGAATTTACCCTCACAACACTCTCACATAAATACACTCATATATCTCACACTCATAGGCTTCCTATAGGTTTCCTATTAGTTTAGATATAGGCTATACTATAGGTTACTAGCTTCACTCATAGGCTTCCTACACACACACACACAACCTCATAAAACACACTCACACACATTGGTAAAATAGGACAGGTTTAAAGTGGTATGGTGGTGGTGTGTGGGACTGTTTTGACAGTTATATGGGTGAAAAAAATCTGGACAGAAATGAAGCCATATGGGGACAGCACTGTGATGGAAAACTGGACTGTTCAAGGGGGTTTAATGGGCTGTTAGGACAGGGGTTCATGTGGGTTCAAGTGACAGCCAATATAGGATGTAAGGGACTGCAATGTGGCAATATAGGGACTGATTTAGTGTGGTTTAGGGACAGCCATCAAGGCTACATATGGACTGCCATATACTGAGTTTAGAGGGTGTTTATGATGGCTGGAAATGGGGCCTTGTTAGGACTGTTATGGAGTGTGTTGGTGGACTGAAATTTAGTGGCCAAAGGGGACAGGTTTTAGGCTGAGCAGGACAGCATGTGACAGCCATCTAAGGCTAAAATCTGGAATGTCTAAGTGGGGAAATGGGGACTGAAACAACAGGTTTTTGGGGGACAAATCAGGATAGTGCTATGGGCTATTAGTAGCTGAATATGACAGCATATAGGGGGGAGAAATCTGGACAATAAGAATGGTTTTGAGGGGACATGTTGGGGCTGTCCTTGGACAGTCCAAGGGGACAGCCATGGGGTATGCAGCTGCTGAATTTGACAGTGGTTTCCCCCCTCTAATTCCCACACTAGCACACTCCCTACTCACCACATTTACTCAAGCACCTCTCCTACACACTTCTCTACAACACAAGCACACACACATGGCTCACCCTGGCCGAACCTGTGTGCCTCTCCCCCCATCCAACACAATGCCACACATTCACAACCATATAATATATACACTTATATATATAAGCCAAATATATATATATATATATATATATATATATATATATATATATATATATATATACATATACATATATATATAGAGAATGATGTATATATATATATATATATATATAACCATATATATATACATATAGATTATATGAATATGATATATTATGATACATGGGAAAAACTATTCCTAACACATAGCAAAATCTGGAATAATATTAGAACACACCAAAATAAATGCACAAACAAACACGTGTCCAAATAGGGAGGTTTTTCCTATTAGGACACGATCCTACACATTGGACACCCCTACAAATGTCCAAATGGACACAAAATGGACACCAATGGGCACCAAACCATGGGGGTCATTCCTATAGGTCAAAATGAATCTAATGCATGAGAGAAATGAGAAGGAGAAGGGATTTATACCTCCCGGTGATTCGATTCGATTCCGAAACACCACCGACACGTAGGAATCCCAAACGGACACGAACAAGCTTCGAATCCTCTCAAACTTGGGGAGCTCCTTCCTTGGATTGAATGGAGAAGGAGGGATGAAGATTTGGTGAAGAAATGGGAAGATTTGGGGATGATTTGATTAGGGTTTGCTCTCAAATCAATTTGGGGAAGAACAAGAGAGAGAAATGAAATAGGGAAATGATGAAGTGATGGGACCTTATCCCTACATGGGTGGCCGGCCACTAGAGAGCTTTTGTCCTATATGGGAAAGTCCAAGAAAGCCCCTCTTAAGTCTATTTGCTATTACATTGGTAAGGGGTTTAAGTCGGGGGTAGTTTAGTCAATCCTAAACCACTAATTCAAAATAATACTAACCAAAATAATTAGCCTAGTCACTAACTAAAATAACTAACATGTGGGCCATGGCTAACTAGTGTGCGGGCCCGCTAAGGTCAACACTACCCCGGGTCCCCGAAACAAGTCGAAACAAGTCGGAATAAGTTAAAATTCGAACCCGACTCAAATAACCCCAAAATAATACAATAAATAAATAAATAATTTCAAAATAATTTTAAAGTGGAAAATTACCAAAATACCTCTGTTCATGAAAACTGGGGGTGACAAATCTATCCACCTAAAAAAAATTTTGTCCTCAAAATTAAAAGAAACATACACTGAATCACATGCAGAAACAAAATTATACCTCAGGGCTCGAAGAGATAAGGGAAATGCTCCCGCATGTCGTCCTCTCTCTTCCAGGTGGACTCACCTAGAGAGTGATGCCTCCATGCAACGCGAACCAAGGGTATAACCTGGTTCCGGAGCACCTTCTCCCTACGATCCAGAATCTCCACTGGCTGCTCTGGATAGTGAAGAGTAGGCCCTACCTCGATCGCTGAATGATCTAATATATGGCTGGGGTCTGCCACGTACCGTCTCAGCTGCGATACGTGGAACACGTTGTGTACCCCCTCTAGCGTAGGCGGCAAGTCTAGCCTGTAAGCCACTGCACCGACCCTCTCAAGAATGGTGAAAGGTCCGATGTAGCACGGACTAAGCTTCCCGCCCCCGCCAAAACGAATCGTGCCCTGTGTCGGAGAAATCTTCAGAAACACCAAAGCACCAGCCTAGACATAGAATAACTCAGAATGCAGGACAAACAAAATCACAAACAGGAACTGAAACTAATCTCGAACTCTAACGGTCTCCGGTGGCTATCGGCCCAATGCCGCTGCCTATCCTGATCCACCCGAAGTCTGTCTCTAATCAGCCTGACCTTCTCAGCTGCATCCACCACCATCTCCGGACCAAGCAGCACCCTCTCACCAACATCGTCCCATGATAAGGGAGTACGGCATCTTCGTCCGTATAGAGCCTCGAATGGCAACATCTCTATACTGGCCTGGTAGCTGTTGTTGTAAGCAAACTCTACCAGGTAAAGATGCTCCTCCCAAGAACCCGTGAGATCTAGCACACACGTGCAAAGCATATCCTCCAAGGTCTGGATAGTCCTCTTCGACTGCCCATCTGTCTGGAGTAATAAGCGGTACTAAACTTGAGCGAGGTGCCCTAGCTAGCTTGCAAACTCCTCAAGAAGTGGGAAGTAAAACGGCTATCTTGATCTGAAACTATGCTCATAGGAACCCCATGCAATTGTACGATCTGACGAACATACAGCTCTGCCAACCTCTCCGTAGACAATTCCACCTTAAAAGGCAAAAAGTGGGCCGATTTGGTCAATCTATCAACTATGACCCAAATCGCATCTTTTCCTCCTGGAGATCGTGGAAGTCCGGACACAAAGTCCATGGTGATGTGCTCCCACTTTCACTCAGGAATGGGTAGTGGCTGTAGCAACCCACCAGGCCTCTGCCTCTCGGCCTTCACCTGCTGACAAACCAAGCAGCGAGATACAAACTGAGCTACCTCGTGCTTCATGCCGTACCACCAAACGTGCTCTCTCAGATCTCTGTACATCTTGTTGGCACCAGGATGCATAGAGTACTGAGAGCGATGAGCCTCCTGAAGAACCTCTTCCCGAAGCTCCCCACTCGGAACGCACAGTCTAGTACCGTGCCGCAGCGACCCATCTTCGGCAATAGAGAAATCATCAAGCAGCACTGCCTGCACCTGCTCCCTGATGCACCTCAGGGCAACATCATCATACTGCGCTGATCTGACTCTGTCCATCAACCCAGACTGAATCTGCAAGCCCCACATCTGCACCTCCATACCCGGAATAATCACCTCGATTCCCAAACTGTCTAGGTCAACCAAAAGACGACGGTCTGATGTTAGATACATAGCCACTGGATACCTGCTCAAGGCATCTGCAACTACGTTGGCCTTCCCTGGATGGTACTGCAAGGCGATATCAAAATCCTTTATCAGCTCAAGCCAACATCTCTGCCTCATGTTCAGCTCCTTCTAAGTGAACTCGTACTTCAAGCTCTTATGATCAGTAAAGATCTCAACCCGCTCTCCGTACAGATAGTGCTTCCACAACTTTAGGGAAAAGATGACAGCGGCTAACTCCAGATCGTGAGTCGAGTAGTTCTTCTCATGAGGACGTAACTGCCTAGATGCATAGACAATCACCTTCCCGTGCTGCTGAAGTACACAACCCAGACCCCGGCCAGAAGCGTCACTGTAAATCGAGAAACCATCGGTCCCAGACGGCAATGTCAAGATCGGAGCTGATATCAACCTCTTCTTCAGCTCATCGAAGGCGGCTTGACACTCCTCAGTCTAGATGAACTCTACGTCCTTCCTGGTGAGTCTAGTTATCGGCTCCGCGATCCGCGAGAAATCCTGGACGAACTTTCGATAGTAGCCCGCCAATTCCAGAAAGCTCCGAATCTTGACAACTGTACTGGGCGTAGACCAAGACTCTACCACAGCAATCTTCCTCTGGTCTACTGAGATCCCGTGCTCGATCACAACATGACCCAAGAACTCGACCTGGTCCAGAAAGAACTCACACTTTGACAACTTTCCATACAACTGCTCCTTTCTTAAAGTCTCGAGCACAATCCTCAGATGCTCCTCGTGCTACTCCGGCGTCTTCGAGTAGACTAGGATGTCGTCTATGAAGACCACCACGAACTTGTCAAGGTACTGATGGAATACCTTGTTCATCAAGTTCATGAACACAGCTGGGGCGTTGGTCAACCCAAATGGCATCACTGTGAACTCGTACTGGCCGTATCGAGTCCAAAAAGCTGTCTTCGGAATGTCTTCCTGCTTCACCTTCAGCTGATGATAGTCGGACCTCAGATCTATCTTTGAAAATACCTTAGCGCCGCTCAACTGATCGAACAAGTCGTCGATCCTCGGCAATGGGTACTTATTCTTGATAGTAAGGTTGTTGAGCGCCCTGTAATCGATACACATACGCATCGTACCATCCTTCTTCGGCACAAACAAGACTGGCGCTCCCCAAAGCGATGAACTGGATCTAATGAATCCCTTGTCCTGCAGCTCGTCGACCTGCTTCTTCAGCTCCGCCAACTCGCTATTGTTGACTCTATAGACGTGCTGTGAGATAGGCTCAGCACCTGGCACTAAGTCTATAGAGAACTCAATGTCTCTATCCGGCGGCATCCCAGGCAACTCCTCAGGAAAAACATCCATGAAGTCAGCTATCAATGGATGCGGCAATGCCTGCCCCGCCAGTAAAGCTCCGCAGAATCCATCTACCGGCTCAGCTGCTCCTCTGGAAAACACAACCTCTGGCTCTCCCGACGGCCTAAACAAAATCCTACCTCCTCTACAATCTATAGTAGCATGGTGCATGCTCAACCAATCCATTCCGAGTACCACATCGTACCTCGGAAGGGGCATTACGAGCAAGCACGCACCCAAAACTCGGCCTCCTACAGTAACTATCCGCCCCTTGAAGATATTGTTGACCAGGATGATGCCTCCCCCGGTCAATATCTTGCAAGTCCTACCTAAGGGTTCAGCAATAATATTGTGTCTCAGAGCAAAAGAGACAGACACAAAGCTTTGAGAGGCACCAAAATCAAATAAGGTAAATGCAGGGAATGAATCAAGAAGAACGTGACCTGCCACTACATCGCCTACTGGCTCTGCCTCCTCCTCTGCTGTCAGGGTAAATACTCTGCCCGTAGGGGCTCCCCTCTGGTGCTGCTGAAAATGCTGCTGCTGCGTCTGAAGTGGAGGACCTCTCTGCTGTATTGCTGGTCCTCTGGCCGGTTGTGCTCTGTCCTGGACTCCTCGGACTCCTCGAATACGGCAGTCCTTCAGCTGGTGATCGGGCGCCCCACAGTATAAGCAGACGCCCAATCTCTTCCTGCAAACCTCCCTAGTGTGTCCTGGCTTCCCGCAGAAGTTACACAGTGTAGCTGGCCTCTGGCCCTGACCCTGACCCTGATGCTGCTGGGCACGCGCCGGTGCCTGCTGGAACTGCAACTGAGGCTGCTGCTGCTGGAACTGCCTCTGCTGGAAATGTGGGCGCTTCGCTGGCCCTGCACTCGAAATGGCTCCCAGAACGTCACTGCTCCTCTTCGGCTTGAGGCCGAAGTCCTCCTCTGCAATCTGAGCCTCCACCAAGATCTGTTCAAAGGTCGCATCTCGTCGCCCAGATGTGCGAGTACGCACTGCATGAATGAGACCCCTCCTGAACTTTTGGGCCTTGCACCCCTCATCCTGGACCAAACTGGGTACAAACCTGCTCAGGCGGAAGAACTCCGCTGTATACTTGTCTAGCGACGAGTTCTCCTGCACCAGACTGGCAAACTGCCCCTCCAAAGCTGTCAAGGCTACATCTGGGTAGAACTTCTCCTTGAAGAGTTTCCTGAAGTCCTCCCAAGATATACCTCTTACTGACGTACGGGGATCCGTACGGTACCAAGTCAGCACTATGTCAAAGAACTGGCTCGTTGCAGAAGTCACCCACAGTCCTCTCGGGACCTCTGCCAACTCCAGACTCCGCTGGACATCCTCTAGCCAGTCGTCCGCGTATAGGATACCCTCGGTACCCTTGAACTCCTGCGGGTTCATCTTCCTGAAGTCGAGGTGTGTACCGGGCCTCCCCTGACCCTGCTGCTGTGCTGGTGCTCCCTGAACTGTAGCCGGTGCACCTCTCTCCACTACTGCCATAGCTAACTGATGCGAGTTCTCCATGGTCTATCTCAGCACCTCTGCCTGACGGTGCTGTGCCTCTGCCTGTGCTCTCTGTGTCTGCAGCATCTGCTGCAGAAGGGCCATCATCCCCTGAGTGTCTGCCGGTAACTGAGGCGGCGGTAGAAGAATGTCAGGGATGACCAGGGGCGGTCCCGCTGCTGGAGGTGGAAGACCTCCTGGAACCGTCTCTACTGCTGCTCCCGCCGGAAGGGCAGGAACTGAGGTGGCAGCTCCCTCAGCTGTAGCTCTCGCTGCCGGAGGTGGAAGACCTCCTGGGACTGCCACTGCTACTCCCGCAGTCGGAGGTGGAAGACCTCCTGCCGGATCGGGCCTCTCTGGTACAGCGCTAGAACCCGCTACCTGAGAGCGAGTGATCGTCATCCTGAGGATAGATTGAAATAAGGAATCAATATGGCACATGATAGGAATATCAAAGACGGACAATTAAATTCAATGCAAAAAGAATTTGTTATGGTAATCAAAAGATCAGAATCTCCTAACATGTGATTGAGTAACTCCTATCATACCCTAATCCTATGTCCTAATTGCAGGCTCGTAAGTAGTACTCTAAGTCGAGCGCCACTACGAGTTCGCACTAGTTGCGAAACTGACCTGCATGGGCCACCACAAAAATGTGTCACGACCCGCACCCTGAAGAGGGGCAAGAGCACATGGTTACGTCCAGCCTACGCCACAGTATCGGCGGTAGAACGCTGTATATAGGGTCTGTAAATACTAAAACAGATAAATGTACCTGTACAGTATATACACTCCGAATGGAGGTGACATAGCAATACCGTCTCAATCACATATATCAAACTAAGGTAGATAGCAATGGAAAAGAGATATGATAGATAAAACAGGAAATGAGTTCCAAAATCCACAAGTCAGAGCTAAACATAAACATCCAAGTCTCAGAGAATATATATAAGATACTACAAAACTGGAATGTACTAGCTGGCTCGCAGGCCAGACAAACCTAACTAAACTATGCTACTCAGGGTGAGCAAAGTCTAGTGGCTCTACCAACAAGCCACGGTCTAAATCTAGTCCATCAGACTCAACCCTATAGTAAGTCGGGCAGTCAGCCTCTGAATCATCTGTAAAATTTGTCAACGTATCCTGTCAGGAAAATGAGCAAGTACAAACACCAACAGCAGTTCCATATGAATTGAGAAATAACATAAGAGACAGCAATAATGAAATACAAGACAAAAGATATAGGCGACTTGGGAACCATTTGAAAGCCGAGTTACAACCCTTGAACCAAACAAGGATCGGAGTTGTAACCCTTCTTCCAAACAGAACTTGGTCTCAAATCATGGTACAGTATAAAAGACAGATAGAGCATGTGAAAAATAGAAATCATAGCATGGTGAGATGTACAGAAAGTAAAGCTGAACTGGAATATAAGATACGCTAAATAAATGTAAAAGTGATTTGAACTATTAGAGCGATATATGATCGGCTAGGGAAGTAAGAGATGGTTATCCACTTGGCTCGGTAATCCGCAGTATCCTCAACGGAGAGTCATGCCGTCCAACCTGGATAATTGGTAATGGGGTGTCTGCTACACCCTATGTGAGGTGAGGGTGGCGCTAGCAAAATATAGTTACAGGAATGCTTTGATCACATAACCCCTAATAATTCCCCCATCCCCGAATAGTATCACGGATCCGGACATGGCACGTCATGACACAGGGTTCGAGAGCAGGGGCCAGCCCACTCCCAAATTAGTGTCTATATAAGTACAGGAACACAGAAATATCACATACTCATATACCAAGGGAGTCTAGGAATAACATCTCATGACAGGATCCGACGTATACTAGTCCGTGAACCGTCGTGTCAGGAATCAAGTAAAACACTACAACTGAATCGGATATAGTAGATATCAAGACAATAAAAACTATCAGTAAATGTACTCGCCTGTGGTCCTGAGTTGATAGGGTAAACATACGCTCAGAGTGATCACAGACCTAAAATAAGATACTATGAGTCAAACAGGATTTTATACTGAAAAGGAAACTAATATAAGCCATGAATGCAAGTCTAAGTCAAAACTAGGTCAATCTAGGTCAAACTGAGTCATACTAGGTCATACTGGTTCATACTAGGTCACACTAGGTTACTGGAAGTCAATCCAAGTCAAACTAGGTCAAAGGTTGACTTACAGTTGACTTTTGGTCAAAAAGTCAACTCTGGTCAACTCTAGGTCAACCCTAGGTCAAACTAGTCTAATGTTGACCAACTGTTGACCTTCAGTCAACTGGTCAACTCTGGTTTGGTTTCGGTCAAATCTGGTCGCTTAAAGGCTACGTTTGACTCTCGGTTGACTTTTGTTGACTTTCGGTCAAAAAGGTCAACCGACGTCAAAACTAGTTTATGAGCACCATATTTGATCATTACCAACCACGAGAATCAAGTTCTAACTCTATCTTAGACTTCTAACACAAATACCCTATTTCTAGGCAAAACTAACATTACCTTACCAAGGTAAATCCCGATACCTTGTCCAATCCCAAGGAAACCCCACTAATACCCAAGATACTAGCCTAGGCTCCTTAGGGTAGCTAGATACCAACCTATCTAAGGTTTACCTACCAAGGAAAATAGGGATCCTAGGTATTTAGGCTATGTTGGGATACATGGGTATGGTTTACCCTATTCCTAAACTATATCATGAATTTACCCTCACAACACTCTCACATAAATACACTCATATATCTCACACTCATAGGCTTCCTATAGGTTTCCTATTAGTTTAGATATAGGCTATACTATAGGTTACTAGCTTCACTCATAGGCTTCCTACACACACACACACAACCTCATAAAACACACTCACACACATTGGTAAAATGGGACAGGTTTAAAGTGGTATGGTGGTGGTGTGTGGGACTGTTTTGACAGTTATATGGGTGAAGAAAATCTGGACAGAAATGAAGCCATATGGGGATAGCACTATGATGGAAAACTGGACTGTTCAAGGGGGTTTAATGGGCTGTTAGGACAGGGGTTCATGTGGGTTCAAGTGACAGCCAATATAGGATGTAAGGGACTGCAATGTGGCAATGTAGGGACTAATTTAGTGTGGTTTAGGGACAGCCATCAAGGCTACATATGGACTGCCATATACTGAGTTTAGGGGGGGTTTATGATGGCTGGAAATGGGGCCTTGTTAGGACTGTTATGGAGTGTGTTGGTGGACTGAAATTTAGTGGCCAAAGGGGACAGGTTTTAGGCTGAGCAGGACAGCATGTGACAGCCATCTAAGGCTAAAATCTGGAATGTCTAAGTGGGGAAATGGGGACTGAAATAGCAGGTTTTTGGGGGAAAATTCAGGACAGTCCTATGGGCTATTAGTGGCTGAATATGACAGCATATAGGGGGGAGAAATCTGGACAGTAAGAAAGGTTTTGAGGGGACATGTTGGGGCTGTCCTTGGACAGTCCAAGGGGACAGCCATGGAGTATGCAGCTGATAAATTTGACAGTGGTTTCCTCCTCTAATTCCCACACTAGCACACTCCCTACTCACCACATTTACTCAAGCACCTCTCCTACACACTTCTCTACAACACAAGCACACACACATGGCTCACCCTGGCCGAACCTGTGTGCCTCTCCCCCCATCCAACACAATGCCACACATTCACAACCATATAATATATACACTTATATATATAAGCCATATATATATACATATATATATAGAGAATGATATATATATAACCATATATATATACATATAGATTATATGAATATGATACATTATGATACATGGGAAAAACTATTCCTAACACATAGCAAAATCTGGAATAATATTAGAACACACCAAAATAAATGCACAAACAAACACATGTGTCCAAATAGGGGGGTTTTTCCTATTAGGACACGATCCTACACATTGGACACCCCTACAAATGTCCAAATGGACACAAAATGGACACCAATGGGCACCAAACCATGGGGGTCATTCCTATAGGTCAAAATGAATCTAATGCATGAGAGAAATGAGAAGGAGAAGGGATTTATACCTCCCGGTGATTCGATTCGATCCCGAAATGCCACCGACACGTAGGAATCCCAAACGGACACGAACAAGCTCCGAATCCTCTCAAACTTGGGGAGCTCCTTCCTTGGATTGAATGGAGAAGGAGGGATGAAGATTTGGTGAAGAAATGGAAAGATTTGGGGATGATTTGATTAGGGTTTGCTCTCAAATCAATTTGGGGAAGAACAAGAGAGAGAAATGAAAGAGGGAAATGATGAAGTGATGGGACCTTATCCCTACATGGGTGGCTGGCCACTAGAGGGCTTTTGTCCTATATGGGAAAGTCCAAGAAAGCCCCTCTTAAGTCTATTTGCTATTACATTGGTAAGGGGTTTAAGTCGAGGGTAGTTTAGTCAATCCTAAACCACTAATTCAAAATAATACTAACCAAAATAATTAGCCTAGTCACTAACTAAAATAACTAACATGTGGGCCATGGCTAACTAGTGTGTGGGCCCACTAAGGTCAACACTACCCGGGGTCCCCGAAACAAGTCGAAACAAGTCGGAATGAGTTGAAATTCGAACCCGACTCAAATAACCCCAAAATAATACAATAAATAAATAAATAATTCCAAAATAATTTTAAAGTGGAAAATTACCAAAATACCCCTGTTCATGAAAACTAGAGGTGACATCCATCTTTCGTTCGCCACCATGGCCACAGTCGACCCCGTCTCCTGTCACAGCACCCTGCCTCCACATCGCCCGTCAATCCTAGTGCAGCCCGACCCCGTCTGAACCCTGTCAACCCGGCGCCAATCACCGGTGCCACAAAATTGCTAACCCAGCCATCGCCACCTCGCCTCCTACCGTCCCGGCCAACCCGACCAAGCCTCGGCCAAACCCAGCCACCACCACAGCATACCACTGACAACACCACCACGGCCAATCTCCAAATACGACCGTAACCCACACGACAATTCACCACCACCACCTTACCTATCTCCGCCGGCCGGAGCCGCCGTCCGTCGCCATGTCGTAGCTCCCTTAGTTGAGCGCCCCACCTCCACCGTGGCTTCCCGCGGCCGCCTCGCCGAAAGTCACTGGGAACGAACCCCCGCTCTCCCCTCACCGCCGGAAACCCCTGGTAACCAGCGCCCCCGTCGCGGGATCCCTCGCCTCCGGCGCCGCAAGGCCTGGAAGAGAGCGCCCCGACCCCCTCACTCCGGCTCTCCCTCTCCTCCCGCGTGCCGACAGCCTCCAGCCGAAACCCCGCTCTCCGCCGTACATTCCCGCTCCCTCACACAGCTGCCACCGATCCTTCCCCCAACGACGCTGTCCGCCGTCGCGCCGTAGCTCATCGCAACCCACGCGTGCGTGCCCCCTCCGTGCGCTGGCAGCCGTCGTCGTCCGCCTCCCCATGGCTGGCTCCGATCCGTCTTGCGCCTCCTCCACCGCGCCCTAGCCGCCCGCTCCGTCGGCCGAAGTTCGCCGAGACCCTCCGCTCACCCCCGTTTCCCCTCTCTCTCCAACTCTTCTTTTCTTTTTTCGTTTTTTCTCTTTCTTTTAATTTCTCCAGCTACTGACTACTGTGAGTACTCACACAGTGCACTTTCAGATTTTTATTATTATTTTTTTATATTATAATCTCTGTTATTATCAGTATTGGCATTATTATTATTATTATTTTATTTATTATTATTATTATTATTCATATTATTATAATTGTTATTATTACTATTATTATTTCATTGTCACTATTATTATTATTATTATTATTATTATTCTTAATATTATTATTATTATTATTAGTATTTTCATTTTCATTTTGTATATTGGTTATTTTTGTAAAAATAAAAAAAAACTATTTATTTGCTACTATCATTATTTTAGAAATTTTATGGACATATTATTTTCTAACCGTTTTCAGAGATAGTTTTCACCAAAAATTTTACTTCAACAAAATTTGGTTTTTGTCTTAAACTGGTTTTCTAGATTTGCAAATATTATCAATAATTATTTTTAACTAATGATAATAGAGTTTTCTACTTATAAATTCATTTTTGACAAATATAGGGTTTAGCCTAAAAACGATTTCTATTTCTTTTTCTTCTCAAGTATGCATTTATCTAAAATTATTCTTCATTATAAAATATAGCTTCAAGCATCATAACTATTTTTCTAAATAGTATATATATTACTTTCACAACCCTTCGACTACCGATTCTTGACCATACCAATCCTATTATTCCTATTCACTCGCCAATTCTGTAACTCCTCCTACCAACCCTAACTAAATTGCCCCTTCTGGACCCGATGGAACCGTCCGTACCGACATCAGAGGTCACCTTGCATAGTTGTTGCATCGAAGTCGCAGTTCGTGCCACATTGATCATTGCAGTACACCAAGCGTCCTACCAGGCAAGACACCATGACATTTGCTGTTTATTTTCTTTAGATCATATTTCATGCATTATTTATTTTTTTATACAAAATAAACTGTGATACATGGCATAACCTGTTAGAACTTACTGTTCATTTATAATTCCTGCTATGTATTATTTTTATACATTAAACCAAGATTTAAGGGACCACCTTGTGTGTTGCATTCATTGGCCTTGACACGTTGTAACACGAAATTGTGTGTCGCATGTCACGGACATGCGTGACTGGCTGGCCACCGGTACGTATAAGCCGTGCGATAGGAATAATCGCTAATAGAGGTTGCATACTTAGTTTGACTTTACGGTTATAGAGGTTTTGTGTTGTAGATACAACATAGTAGGCATTGGGCGGGGAGGACAATTCCTTAGCGTATGGGCTTCGACGCACTTTTCCTTTTGTAACCCGTAAGCCCCGTCGGAGAAGCGGGTCAGATTACCCATGATTACTGATGGCCACTGACATTCTGCAGAACGTTATGCTCTTACTGATGGGGCCTCTGGTACCCAGGGGGACTATGCTGATCCTATTTAGCCAGGGCCCATGCGTAGGAAGGATTGTTCTTAACTATATTTCACTTAGAACGGTTAGGCACCTTTATCCGTTAGGTACGAGTACTTTTGGTTTGGGTACTTGTATCTGACCGTAGCTTGGAACAATAACTTGTCACGTGTTTGTTTGTCACATCTTGTCCTTGTTTGGTTGTAGGTGTGACTTACTACACCGATGAGAAGGTATTGAACCTTGTTGGGGTCCGGATACTATATTGGATTCATAGCATGGAAAGATACGTCACGGTGAATTAGTTTACCATCTCCTGTCCTTGTTTGGTTGGGGGATGGTAAGCTAGTTCAATAGGTATGTATTGGACCATGTTATAGTTTAATTGACTTATTTATTTAAGCAATATTTATTCAGTTTATATGGCATGATATTATGTGTCTTGTTACGTCCCTCTGAGGACCTGGTTATCTCGTCAGGTGTGTGCTCTTGACTTTCGCAGGTGTTCTAGCTCTAGCCGTGATCATCGCTATTTCTTCGAGGATGATTGCACTTGGATCGTCTTCGCTTCGCTCGCTAAACTCATTTCATTTTCCATGTATTTTTTTCCTTATTTTGTTGGTAGTAGATTTGTCTCTGCCCAATATATTGTATCAAAACAATTCATTATTATTATATGAAATCTATTATTCATTTATTTTTGTGTGGATGAGATTAGTTATGGTTCTACTGTATTTTACAGCTTATGTATTCATACGAGATTTCCATATATTGGAGTGTACTTCGTATGAGTACAGCTGGCATGTCTACGTTCCTAGTCCGACGTATTTTAGGACTGGGCGTTACACATGGTCGCCCCAGCAGCATGTTGTAATTTATGTCTGCATCAATGACATAGCAAGTCATTTCAGTGTGAAGGTCACCGATCTGACATTTCAGGCAAATTTTGCCCAAGGGCTCGCTCTTTCCTATATTGAAGCCACTGATTATTGTGTTAGAGGCCGTCAACTTATGCATCGAAATCCCTAAGGTTTGAAGCAGGCTTCTTAGGATAATGCTCAAAAAGGAACCTGGGTCGTTGTGGATACGATCGACCTTAATGGCACCGACATACCCCGTATAGTACAGGGGGCGGTTGTGCTGGTTATTCTTTAGCAACATGTCTTGCTGGGTAAAAGTGATACTAGGAATCACTTTGACCGCGCTGTGGCAATGTGGGCAAGCTGTGGGATACACTTTCGGTGGCTGAACCTGGGTAAGAAAGGTCTTGACGTTATGTAAAGCTTCAATGAGCACATCTTGGGTATTTTTAGAGAGGTGGAGGAGCTCAAAAAGTGATAATCTAGCTGGAGTATTAGACAGTTGCGCTAGAATATCGAAGTTGTAGGGCTTGATAGGCCCGATTATCGAATCTTTTCTGAGAGGTTTGTCGAAGCAAACCTCCTTCTGTTTCTGCTTGTCTACGGTAGGGGCCCTGGATGGACCCGTCTCTGGTGCCTCAGGGATCTGAGGTGGATCTGCTCTTGATATATCTGGGATAGGGAGAGTATTTGGTGGAGATGCCTTCGGGTCTGGATCCTGGCTCTTCTTTTGCCTCTGCGCCGAGCTGGTGGTCACCAAAGCATCGTCGGTCGACGTCGAGACCATGCGGCATACCTTACTTTTCTTTTCTTTGGCAGAAAGGGTCGTAGATGTCATCATGTCGGAGACCAAGTCGGGATGTATCCACATGACTTCGCCTCGAGGCATGGAGAACGGGATTAGCCCTTGAGCGTTGTCCCATGCTGGTAGAAGGTTGACTACCTCCATCGTCGTCTTTGGAATAGGGATGATGCCATCTTGTACCTCTGTGGCTAGAAAACTCCCGAACTGGAGAGTAACCATGTTGACCGTGACGGTCTTCTCTTCGTAATCCAACCATATGACATTAGCGTTAATAAGGCATTAAATTTGCCCCTTCATCATATAGCAGTCCTTTGTTGAGTGATAGACGTACCGGTGATAATGGCAGTACTTGGGATGGTCTACCTTTCCCATTTTATCAGGATACCTGGGTGCCTGGATGGACAGTTTTCCACTCTTCGTAAGCATCTCAAAGAGTTCCAGCATATCCTCATCATTAAAGGAGTAAGTCTCCCTCGACCTCTGTGCTTACGCAGACTTGGGGTTCACAGCTGCTGAACCTTTGGAGATGTTGATGGTCATGGCTTGCTTGCCTTTTTCTCTTTAGGGTTGTTGCTGAACGAGCGTCTTCCATTGTCTTCGGGCGCAGGAAAGTGTAGCCCCAGGAGTTGTACGTCCTGGGCTTTTCTTTGTACGACATTCGTCTCTGTAATGAAAGGCGTCCACTCCGTACAGGGAGCATTGTGCCCCAATTTTTTAGCGGGCAGTATGTTCTTGCGGCATAAGTCCATAAGCATGGCCTCAGGCATGTCGGGTGGTAATCTGAGGGCTTCCTGGAGGAAGCGCTCGATGTATGTGCGGACAGGCTCTTTCTCCCTCTGGACAATTTCAATGAGGATCGACATGGTCATATCCACGCCGCCTTCGTAGAATCAGTCCATGAACCGAGTCTTCAGGTCTTCAAATAACGAGATGCAGTCATCCGAAAGACTACAGAACCACTCATAGGCTACACCCTATAGGGCTCCTATGAATATGTTGGACAGGAGGGCGTCATCCTTTGGCAGGTGCCCCATTACTGAAGCAAAGTACCTCAAGTATTAATGGGGAGACCCCTTCCTTTCATAAGGTGTAAGTGTTTGCGGATTGTATTTGGGAGAATAGACGACGTTGTCCCATTCGACAGGGTATGGCTATCGGATCCCCATCTTTCGGAGCGTTGCTTGCTTCTCCTTGGCATCATAACGAGCATATAGCTCCTTGAGGGCCTACTGTATCTCGGCCGGCATTGTGGAGCCTGTAACCGATGGAGTAGACAAGGATGATCTTGTCTGATTGGCAGTAGGCAACCTACTAGATTCGTCATTGGTTGGCGAACCACGAACAGGTATAGAGGCAGCGAGGGCCATGCTACTTTGAGGTCAATTATGATCGAGGACAGGGTCTTTATAGTGTCCGTCAACGTATCTAACTTCGTCTCGAGGACTTCGATACGTTTGAGAGCTTTGTTCTTGTCTTCCTCATTGCCATCGGCCATGAACACAGACCGAGTGTGAGGGTGACTCGAGGGAGTCGTGGATCCTTCAATTTCTGGCTCAGACGCCTGAGTCTCACTATTTTGAGGATATACCGTAAGATTGTGACCTTCTTTGGACTCAGTATGGTTGCTACCCCCGGTCTGGTGACTGGCTGCACCAATGGAGACATTCGTGTCGTATTATTTCTGTCAGATTGGAATACAGGGTTGTTATGCATGGTAGGAGGTTGGCTACCCCCAGTTTTTGACAAGGCACCCAATGCAGATTTGGAACGAGTGCCTTGGAACACACCTGCATCGGGTACCTTAGCTTTACTGTTCTCTGACCTCCTCTTCGATTTAGCAACCGATATGGAAGGATTCTGGGAGGGCTACTTGAAAGCTCTGGAACCCTGCACCGCGTAGCATGTGGCGATGCGGGTCTCATCTTTTTTATGTCTCACCGACCCCCTGTTAGGCCTCTGGCGCGGAGTCGGCGTGGAGTAGAGTCTCTGGAAGACGAAGTAAATGTTCGGCGATGGCGCAACCGTCCACGGACAACGGCAGTTGATGGTAATCTGGGTACAAGAGTGCCTTGATTTAGGCACGTCTAGTGCCACAGATTCTTCTTCCGCTTGGGAGAGGGTTGGATCTTCTGTCGTAGCACTCCCATTGTACATGCAGGGAAGCTGCATGTAAGCAACGTCAAAGCGGGTCTGGCGAGGAAGCCTCTTGTCACTCCTGTGGGAACACCGCTCGTATGGCTCCGTTTCTGTAGGACATACCCCCTGGCTTGGCTTACGCACAGGAGTACCCCAGTGGAAGGAAGATTCGACTGGTTGAGGCATCAGAGCGCGTGAGCCAATCTTGTATAGCTCTCCGTCGGCTACACGTGTTACTGTCAACACTGGCCTCTGGTCTACCGCAGGTGTCGCACGCTTGTTGTACGAAGCGCGAGCCACCTAGGATCTCTTCCTACTACCCCCAGCGGGTGTGTAGTATTCAGAGTCCGCCAAAGGTTTACCTAAAGGAAAAGTGATTCTGTAGAAGACAGATCTCCTTACCGGCAATACTCCCATCGTGAGGGGTTGGACCGGTGTGCTCTTCCTTTGGCATCGTTCCTTCGTCAGATCAACCATGGAACCACCATCTTTCTCACCGTGCTTTCCTGTGACAGGAATCGGGAGAGGGGATAAGGCTGTAGCAGCGAGGATCTTCTTCGTGGCTTTGATGTTGAGGGGGTCCTGAGATGCAGTTTCCGTCATCGTGCTGCTGGTTGCTGCCGCTTTAGGCCTCCAGACATATCGAGTCTTCTTCGGTTGTATGAACCGCTTCGAAGTCTTCGACTTTTCATCAAAGAGAAGAACTTCAAAAGCTTGCTGGTTGAAGCGTACGACCAGCATGTCTTGAGAAACTCTCAGCAAGTTGTCATCAGATTGTGTCACCGCCTTCTCGTTGGAGAAGAAGGTAGTCCCCAGAAGAGTCACTATTTTGTTTAACGTAACAAAAGATTGAACAAACTTTTGCTTTATTGAACTTATAAGATATCTATGTACAATGAAGGAAGTCCTAAACAGGATATTCTAAGTACAGGAAGAAGAGGATTCTGGGAAAGTGTGACGATGGAGATCGAGCACTACAGCGGCTCCTTTACTCCGTTGATAATCTGACGATGAATCAACCTTGCTACGGCTCTCTGGGTCCTTTGATGGGAATTTGGGGTCACCGATCAAGAGGATGTCTGGATGAAAAGATCCTTTGAAGATGGTTGGTTGGTTGGTTCTTTGGTTGATAGGTGGATGAGGGTGGTCGACTCTTCGTAGATAGAGATCGTTGCTCCTTTAAAGGTTGTCGATTGTCATTGTTCCCTCTTTTTTTTTCTCTCCCCTTTTGTGGAAGAAGAACTCCTTCTATTTATAGAGAACCGAGCACATATGGATGTGCATTAGTGTTCCTGAGATATGAAAGAATCTGTCGTCATTGCACGATACGGGCTTCTGTGGCGCTGACACATGGTGGACATCGAGATTTCCTTCAAACGAGATCCCTGATGGTTATAAACATAACCAAAGGAGGTGACACGTGTCGCATGCCAATTTGCTTGCTCGGATACAGCAGAGTAAATCTTAGGATTTTATCCTAGATTTGGAGTCTAATTGATCCTCGTCTAAGATTTAAACCAATCTGATATGATATCAATCATAATTTAATCCCAATATTCTCTGCAAAAGGCGGTTTAAACAAACCAATTGGGGTGGATCCATGCTTCCTGCGCCTCTGGTGAGGACTAAGTGTTGCTGTTCTTCTGGGCGACGAGTAGACCGTGCTTCTGGAGATGACGGAACCTCTGTGCTTTCAGGCGACGAGTGGACTTGGCTTCAAATGACGATGAGACTTCTGTGCATATAGAACAACTTATGAAGATGTGTTTCGGACTACCAGAGTCACTGTGTTGTAGGCGACAAGTAGGCTTCTGCTTTAGATTGACGAGGTTACTGTTCTTTTGGAGCGATGGGTTGACCTGCATTGGTTGCGATAAGAGTTCCCAAGTCTCTTATAGAGAAGTGACTTAAGCTTCTGATCCGAAGTCGATGACTGCATCATAGAAATGGAGATGGTGTGAGCATATCACCATCCTGCGCCTCATACGGACGCAGGTAAGTAGCTGCGCCTCTAAACAGTGAAGGCGTTAGCTGTAAAAGGGAAGGGTATGACACCCTTGCGCGTCTGAGATTGGCGCAGGCAGATAGCTGCGCCTCTGGAGTGAAGACACTGGCTTCTGGAATAAAAAAGGGGAGGGGGGCCTACCACCATCTTATTTCTGAGGTTGGTGCCGGGAGGTAGCTGCGCATCTGGCTTGAAGGCTCTGGCTTCTTCAAGTGCCGAGTTACTGATATTCTTCTGAGAGGCTGCGCCTACAAGAATATCAGAACATGCTTCGGTGGAGGTCAATCCTCCAGCGTGTGTATCAAAAAGATGGAAGGTTGCGCTTCGATGAAGACTGCATCGCTTGTAGATCCCTCTAGGCTTCTATCGAATCTCTACTAGATCCTTTATAGAAGAACAAAATTAGTCCCTTATGTATGGTCCTGATGTGTCTGTACTAGACATTGGTAGACATGACAATGAAGGGACTTCTCTCCATATCTTCTATTTTATCTTTTTAGCACTGAGCCTGAGTCTTTTGCAGCTTCTACGCTTTGGCGAAGGGAAGTCTTCAGCTAAGATTTTTTATGCTTCTACATATACAGGTAAAGCGAGGTAATATTGCTATTATTGTCTTTAATACCACTACTGTTACATAGATCACTATATCACACATGAAAACTGTGAAATTCATAAGTTAAGTCCAGACCACAAACAGACCCCCACTGTTTGATGGTACCAACTATACATACTGGAAAATATGCATGAGTTTTTTCTTGAAATCTGTAGATTTCGACCTATGGTCCATTGTTGTTGATGGCTATAAAAAGCCTCCCCGTGTTCTTATTGACGAAGATTGGTTGAGAAAGCACATGACAAGTATACTGATTCTGAAAAGAAAGAGGTCAATCTTGACGCAAGTGCTATTAACACTTTATTTTGTGCTTTAGACAGGACTGAATTTAACATGGTGTCTACTTGCACAACATCCAATGAAGTGTGAAAACTTTTCGAAGTTACTCACGAAGGCACAACGCAAGTTAAGGAGTTAAATATCAGTAGACTTACTCAAGAGTATGAGACGTTCAAAATGAAGCTAAATAAATCGGTTATGTCATCCCCATTTTTCGTTATCCGTATTTCCAGTATATGTATACAGAATTCTGACAAGTATTTTTACTTCTCCTGCCTTGCTAGCTAATTTCGGTTTAATCTTGTTTAGGTTCATCATGGCATATCATGGTTTGACTTGGTTCATTTTGGTTTGGCTTAGTTTATTTCCATGGTTCATCATGTTAAACCCTCCCCTTTTTTTCCATTAAAACCCACCAACCCTCTCTCTCTCCCCCATTTACTTCTTCTTCTTCATTTATTTCTTCCTCTTTTTTCTCTTAACTTCTCCACCTTCCAAGAGAAGCTTAGGCAAGTGCTAGCTTACTTCATGGAGGAACTCTATTTTTTGTTGTTCCATTATCCTCCCTACATGATTCTAAGACACTTTAGTTCCTTGCATTTTCCATTTTGGTGGTTTATTTCTTGTAGATCTAGGTTTGATGCATTTTCGATTTTCTTGGGTTTTGATCTCTAAAACTTTATTATTTTTAAGTTTGATTTGTTCCATGTTGTAGAGAATTTGATTTTACTCAATTAGACCTTTGAAAACCTGGATTTTATTTTGATTTGAGCGATTTATGACCTTGAGAAGTTCATGGGTTCAATGAACTTGTGTTTTCGAGTTGGGGAAGAAGTACAGTGCTGCGGCGCATAGACATTGATATACGCCCACTGCACGTATATGTAAGCGGCCAAGTTTCTACTATCATATATGTGGGCGCATAGCCCCAAGGCCCTCCCTGGCTTGGGCGCATAACTTTGCACGCGCACCAGTGCACCATGCCTCCTTCTTTGGGCGCATAGACATTATTAGCACTTGTCATTGAGTGAGTCTCTTGACCTTCTCCAGACACCCTGGCTCTACCCCTTTGGGCGCATATATGCAGGCGCATATAGGTGGGCGCATAGCTCCCGGTGCATGCCTTCCCAAACCATTGTCTCTCCATGAAGTACCCCCTACCTCACTCATATATGTGGGTGCATAGCTTAGGCGCATAACCCTGGGCGCATGCACCCCTTGGACGCATGCACCCCTTGGGCGCATGATGTCCCAGGTTCCCCTTTTTATGATTTTTGTGCCCATTTTATATCCTTAAGCCTTTTCGATGTGAACTCGACATGAACACGATGTGAGCATGACATGTTAATGGAATGATAGCATATGATGGTGGCCCGTTGTGGCGCACCCTTGACAAGCAATATTGATATGATAATCTAAACACGACATGATAATAAAAACTACATGTTTAGTGACCCATCGTGGTGCACTCTTGACAAGTAATTTGACATGATAATTCTTGATGGTGGTCCGTTATGACGCACCCTTGCCTTGATAAGAAATCTTGATAAGCAACCTAACATGATAACCTAGATATGCTGTTATGACGGCTATCTTGACTTGCTAAGTAACTCTTATCTTGACACCGTGGGTGTTTGTGCTTGTATAAGCTACGTGTATCGTCTTGCGTCATGTCTAGGACATGAATTCCTGGTTACCACGGTCAGGGATTCATACCGAATCTGACTAGGATAATGACTAGATTGATCAAGTAGTTCATGAAGAAATTTCCCAGCTACAGTTAGTCCCGTTATCTGGGTGCTCTAATTGGACTTGTAGCCTGCCATCGAGTAGGGCACATTTCCAGCACACTGTCATGTGTTGCACCCCCAAGTCACCTAATCCAACTCTCTCAACTTGTGATCGGATAACCTGGATTAAGTCTGCAGGGCTTGTGGCTGTTAGAACATCTCAATGCACCTTATTAGTAACTAGGCTTGTGATAATCCTGGTTAGTTAAAGTATCAAGCCGTACTCATTGTTTGGCCGTGATTGATGGATGGAGTCCCGTCTGGTCTTGCCTATACAAGACCAGTACATGGTTATTTCAGCACGTTCCTATTATACCTTACTTTATCGATAATTGGTTAGAAACTAAGTTCTGTTGGCGTACCTGTGGTCGAGTAGAACAGAGTTACTCTGTTCTTGGGTCGTTTCGGCGATATTCACACGACGGCGGCCGGTCGGCGGCGGCGGTATGGCTGACCGGGGTGCTCGGGTCACGCTGGAGTTGCTCCTCGAGGTCGGCGAGGCAGTTTGCTAGGGTTTCGGGGTCTCTCTCCTACGCGTGGAGTAGTTATTAGCTACTGCTATATATATTTAGTCAGGATGGTGAAAGTGATTAGGGGCTTAGCGGGCTGAGCTAGCCCCTCGCGGGCTGGGGTGGTTTGGCCTGGCCCAAACGGCTGGGCCGGGCTTTTTTTTTTCTCATACTAAATATATATATAATATATATATAGATATATTATATATATATATATATAATATATAATATATATTTTATATAATATAATATTATAAATATATATAATAATAAAATATATATATATATATATATATATAT
>JANAVB010023982.1:0-58016 GCA_029216955.1 Iris pallida | reverse complement strand
CAGTCCCAGATTCAGTAACAGTAACAGTCGGTAGAGTTCCGTGCCAGCAGTGTGGTTTAACATGCATCTTAACTTTACTAAATAAATACAGGAATACACAAATCGTAACTTGCCTTGTATTAGATTGACTGGAAAGACGAGTCGGTACCGAGGAAGAACGTCAGTTGTAACTTCGAGTTCCTACAGTTGAGAACTCGACTTAGAACCTTGAATAACCAGGCTAAGTGTACTAGTTGCAATCTCTAGTAGTAAGTCCTAGTCAGGTTTTAAGTTGTATTAATCTACAGCTAACGTTTACGTCGCAACTATGTGCGTTCGATTAAGCCGGTTAACTGGATTATTTGGAAATAACACGATAATCAATTAACTTTGGAAAACTTTGTGTTTCTGTAATATATTTATAAAAATACAATTTCTTTTAGTGATAAATCGTGAATTAATAATATTTATTCATTTTACTAAATGTCGTAATTAACCACTAAATTACGTTCTAAACTACGAATATGCGTATAATCACAAAAACCACCCAAATCACATCTACCAGAAATAAAATAAAATCTACACTACACAATACAAGGGCACAGCTAAACATCCTAGAGTGGGCTTATGCCCTGTACAATTATTTTACATCAAATAAGAGGAAATGATTTAATTACTAAATAAATGCAGTAAAATAAATAACTATAATAAATAGCCTAAATATTAAATAAAATAATTTAAAATAAATGTTAAGAGTCTCAGACTTGGTCCATCATCAAAATCCAGCTAATACCACAACGCCCGGTCGGACCGGTGCATTTGCATTTCGCCAGGGCCCACAGACCGGTACGGTCGTCGCCCGAAAATCAGTTTTAAAATTCATTTCCGAAAACCGATTTTGAAATCAAATTAAATAAGGTTTTGTAAAAATTTGGGCAGCATTTCCTCTATTTCGGGACAAACCCAAAACTGGGAAATGCGCCACGGAAAACCTGCAAATATTTCCAACCCAAAATAATCCACAGAATATATCCACCAAAATAATTCCAAGCCACAGAAAATAATTCCAACTCCACCGAATAATTCCCGAAAAGTCCGGGAATCTCGTAATCCAACCAAATCACACCAAAGCAACACAGGAAAATAATCTAACGCAGCTAAACAATAATATACGCAGCTAACCGGATTTCCCAAAGGGAAACCGGGGACCGATTCTCATCATCGACTCACGGGAGGGACGAACTACTCTGATTATCAGAAATTACCAATTTCCGTTGGCGGGGAGCCGCGGGAAAAATCTCGGGAAAGAAATCCGAACTAAGTCGGCAGCAGGTAGAAGTCCCGAACAGCGACGAGAGTCCACGGGAAGGGTCGGGGTCGCGCTGGACAGCGCAGCGGGCAGCGGAGATCCGCTGACAGCAGCTGCGGACGCTGGCCGGGGCTAGGGCACCGGCGGGGGAGCACTGACCGCGCGGCAAAGGGCACAGGGCGTCGCTGACGCGGCGGGGAGCTGCTGGCCACGGGCGGAGAGGGCGGCGCCGGCGGGGGAAGCCGCGCGGAGGGAGCCGGAGGGGCTCGGGACACGCCGGAGGCGGGGGCGTCGGCGGGCGGCGGTCGGGTTGGCCGCGAAGGGGGCGGCTCCGCCGGGGGACGGTCGGGATCGCGGTCGCCGGCCTCGGGAAGACTCGCCGGAGCAAGGCTTGGGTTGGGGTTTCCCACTGGGAGAGAGGGAGAGGAAAGAGAGAGAAAGAAGTGAGACTTTAGTGAGCTCTCCACAGAATGACCGAGAGAGAGAGATTAGAGTTGTTGAGATGGAGACTTTTGTGAGTAGAAAAAAATGGGTTTCTGTGAGTTTGAGAGAAATGTGTGAGGGAACGTTGTGAGAACGTGGGAGAGTTTAAAGAGGGGTTGAGGAGAAACTGCGTGGTGAGGAGAGAACGTGGGTTCTGTGCTTACCACTTCTCTAGGAAAATCACACTGGTCCTTCGGGACCAGTTCTCAACCACTTCTTATTACTTTTTTTTCTCTTTTTATTTTATTGTTAATTAAACCAAGTCAAGAATAGGAAAGAATGGGTTTGGGTTTGGGCTCAGGCTCGACTCGGGTCTGGGTCCAAAATCCAAAAATCCATGTTTGTTTATTTTCGAAGTTCTTTT
Source organism: Iris pallida (assembly GCA_029216955.1). Taxonomy (NCBI): domain Eukaryota; kingdom Viridiplantae; phylum Streptophyta; class Magnoliopsida; order Asparagales; family Iridaceae; genus Iris; species Iris pallida. The sequence continues at coordinate 55,881 of JANAVB010023982.1, read as the reverse complement.
CATCCAAAAATAAATAATATATTAGTAATAATAATAATTTGAAAAACGTTTAATATAACAATACAAAATTTTAATTAAACAATCTAACTACAGAATGCTGGGTTTCACAATCTTCCCTCCTTAGGAAATTTCGTCCTCGAAATTTAAAGTAAGGTAGGAAGACAAACATGTACGGGTACTGCGCCCGTAACTCAGATCCAACCATAAGGATTTCCAAGGCAGTCGTGGATGAGACGGTTTTGGGACAAGTTTTATGATATCATCCACGCAGAAAAAAAAATACAAAACGAACCAAAGTACACGAGGTTGATCAGACCATCATGCACCGGTCCTGATTAGACAATATATTAGTGGGTGCACCCAATAAAATATCGTCATGATCAAGCTTGATTTAAAGAGATAGCTTGCAAAACTAGGCTAACTTAGCAGCATTAGTCAAATTTAGAACGGAAAAAGAAAAGATAAGGAATAGGAGTTTAAATGATGGCTCAAATTCTGATTCTCATCCCTGACTAGGCTTGCAAATGGTTTCTCTGGCACTGAAAGGTTGAGTCCAATCTTCAGCTCTGAATTATCCAATATGTGACTCGGATCCAGAATGTAGCGTCTGAGCTGGCCTCAATTTCCAGCTCCGTCGAAACTGATTATTCCTCTGGTAGGAGAAACTTAACCAAATGCAATTTGGTCTTCCCAAGACCTACCAAATTCCGAGACGCAAAAATCTCAATACATCTTCAAGCGTCTGGATTGACCTCTCTGATTGCTCGTCCCGCGGTACTCCATGAATCCGGTAGATGTGCTTCCCGTACAATGCTGCCCACTTCTTAGTGGATAAACCAACTTTGAAAGAAAAATAAAGTGTGCCGGCTTAGTCAGTCGGTTTATAATAATCCAATTGGTGCCCTTCCCTCCTTGGGAACAAGGCAATCCTTACTCAAAGTTCATGGTTATATGCTTCTACTTCCATTCTGAATTGTCCAGCGGCTCCAACAAACTTGTTGTCCTCTTGCTAATTTCCCCATGTTGACAAATTCACATCTAATCCCATACCTGGAATTGTCCTTCTTTATTCCATAACACCAATCAATGGAGGCATATAACGATACATCTTATTATCTTCTGAATTTATGGAATACTGCGACTGGTGCATTTCTTTCATCAACTCGTTCCTCCGTTTGTCAGCCGATACGCAAAGTCTCGCACCATTCTTCAGAGTTCCAATGGTGATTAATTTAGAAACCTTCAAGTGTTCCTGCCAACACTTGATCTCTAAGCCTGCAAGGTGCCTCATTTGAAACTACGTCTCTTGATTTTTTTTTGTCCCTCAGCCTCGAACTTCATCAATACTGAATCAGCATCCAGCTCCGTCCTTCTATCTCCAGGTAGTATAACCTCCAGTCCAAACTTCTCGATGTCTTCTAGCAGGTGCTAGTCCTTGGTTAAGAACTTCGCCATCAGTATCGACCAAGTGCATCAGCGACCACATTAGCCTTACCTGAATGGTACTGCAGGTTGATGTCGAAATCATTCATCTGCTTCAACCATCTTCTTAGTCTAACATTCATCCCTTCCTGAGTGAAGACATATTTCAGACTTTGGTAGTCCGTACATATTTTCACTCCCTTTCCATAAAATCATGCTTCCATAGCTTCAAGGTAAAGATAATTGCAGCAATTCAAATTAGGTGTGGGATGATTCTTCTCATGAGTCTGTAGTTGCCTACATGTGTAAGCAATTACCTTCCCATGTTGTTGAAGAACGCAACCCAGTCCTTTTCCAGAGGAATTACTGTAAATTGAGAACCCACCGGTTCCTGCGGGTAGCGCAAGGATTGGTGTAGTGGTAAGTCTCTTCTTCAGCTCCTCAATGCCGCCTGGCAAACTTCTCGTTCAGATGAACTCTTCATTCTTCCAAGTGAGCTTCGTCGTCGGCTCAGCAATCTTGGCGAAATCCTTCACGAACTTCTGATAGTAGCCGGCCAAGTTCAAGAATCTTCCGATTTAAACTTGGGGTATACCACTTTCAACAACAGCTATCTTCCATCGAAATTTTTTCTTGACAACATGGCCGAAAGTCCACCTTGTCAAAATCCACGTTCAGATAACTTTTCATAAAACTCCTTTTCCTCAAAGTTTCCAAATCTTCCTCAGGTGTTCTTCATGCTCTTCTTCAGTCTTCCAATATATCAGAATGTTATCTATGGAGAAGATGAACTGATTCAAATACTCGTAAAAACTCTGTTCATGAGGTTCATGAACATAGCAGGAGCATTGGTCAGTCCAACGTCATAACCAAAGAAAACTACCCATACTTAGTGTTTGAATGCCGTCTTGGAAATGTCCTCCTTTCTGACTTTGATTTGATGGTAGTCAGATCTTAAGTCAAACTTCGAAACACCCTAACTCCACACAACCAGATCAAACAGATCCTCGATCCGGGCAGAAAGTACTTGTTCTTTAGTGTCTGGTAATCGATGCACATCCGTTGTTCCATACTTCTTGGGCAAAAACAAGATAGATACTCCCTAAGGTAAAGTTCCACTCTGAATAAATCCTAGAGCCTTCATTGATCTGGTCCTTCATCTTCTTGGCCACCTTCGGGTTGACTCTGTAACATCCTTTAGAATTTAGGGAAAGAGCCGGGGACTAGGTCAGGGGTGAATCCTATGCCTAGATCTGGGATAATCCGGGGAGACTATCAGGGAGAACATCTGCCATAAGGGTGTAACTACAAACTTCTATTCATGTGGAGAATTACAGCAAAAACTCTTATGATTGATCTAAGGACATCCTGTTATAACTTCCAAAGATGATGCTATACAGTGGTTCTAGGTACTTTTCCTCATGGTTCTGGCTCTTGAATGAGCAGTCTCCAACTGCTTCCTTTCCTTTGAACCTCGAGTATGCATCATGCCTTATTGTAAAGGCAGGGTCTGCTGGATAGGAAGAGGGTCCCTAGGTTGTAGCCTAACAGGTGTTGCTGGGATATGAGCTCTGGTTTGATAGAAAGATAAGGGGCAGTCCTTTATCCAATGTTCAGCAGATCCACATGCCAAACATTGTCCCAATCTCTTGCGGCAACTATCGACCTGATGACCAGGCCTATTGCAATAGTTACAAGCCCATAGCTTCTTACGACAAGGCTGCCAAAAAGTAGAGTACTTGATGGGACCCCAAATATCTTCTAGATTCAAGGGTATCCTTCCTAGGACAAAAGTTCTGCTCTAACTTGGTTGGAGATAACTAAGGCTACATCATGACGTTCTTCATATCTTCCCTCGTGATATTCTTCTGTTCCCGCTGGGCTTCATCTTGAACTTTCTGGAACTCCAGGATTTCTTGAAATAAACAACCATTTGGAAGATGATTGCTGGTACTGGTGGAGCAACAAAATGAATAATCCACCAGAGAATTACAATTCAGTTTGAGATGAGGTAGGATTCGCCAGTGTAGGAAAAACTTCACTGGATGCATTATGCGGACGGTCAAACAGCCGCGAGGGGAAAGACCCTGGGCTTGGTTGAGGGGATGGGGTATGATCCGGAGATGACACCTCATCGCCAGCAGGATTTGGTCAACGGTCATTCTCTGGAAGGTTTAGGACGCACACATAAGCAAGGTAGCCTACCGGTCTATAATCAAGCAAAAATATTTATTTATATATGAATCGGACCTATGTCGTGACAAATCAATGTTCTAGTGTTCTAATTGTTTCTAGGTATATTTTCCTAAGTTGTTGTTTGTTGTGGGACCTGCATGGGCCACCACTGAAAATATGTCACGACCCGATCCCAATTTAATGGGTCGAACCGGACCATGCCCAGCCTGCACCGTGGTGAGACGGCGGCAGTAAGCTGTTCCATTGCAGGTATTCACAACAACACAAGTACATTTGTCACAACTGTTCTATTCGGAATTGAAACTTTATTTGATAAAATATTCAGAATACAACTGGAAGGGAAATGCTGAAAATAAAACTACAAACTCCAAATAAAAGAAAGATGCAAGAAAGGGAAACTATCTAAGCATCAGGTTCAGTGTTCCAGGTTCAGCGTCCTCCGAAAAAGGCTCCGGTACCGTCGCTGGGAAGAGAACCGGGTCATAGTAGCTATTATAGTATAGCTCGTCATCCTCAGTGTTACCTAAAATGTTGTCTCCAGTCAGGAGGGAGCAAGAACGAAATATGCATCTCATATCTTAAATAGTAATTGGAAAGTGCAGGATAAACAGTTGAAATAATATTTTCAGCAGTTTAAAACAGTTCAGTGTGTTTTGAATATGCAAACGTCTATGACCGGCTTGGGTTAAACAGTAGTATCCTAGCGATACGATATGGCTTATCCCCGTGTGTGAGAGGGGTAAGCTAACACAGTCAGTTCAGTAGGGGCTTTGGTCATAAACGTTTACACTATTCCCCCAGTCCCAGATTCAGTAACAGTAACAGTCGGTAGAGTTCCGTGCCAGCAGTGTGGTTTAACATGCATCTTAACTTTACTAAATAAAATACAGGAATACACAAATCGTAACTTGCCTTGTATTAGATTGACTGGAAAGACGAGTCGGTACCGAGGAAGAACGTCAGTTGTAACTTCGAGTTCCTACAGTTGAGAACTCGACTTAGAACCTTGAATAACCAGGCTAAGTGTACTAGTTACAATCTCTAGTAGTAAGTCCTAGTCAGGTTTTAAGTTGTATTAATCTACAGCTAACGTTTACGTCGCAACTATGTGCGTTCGATTAAGCCGGTTAACTGGATTATTTGGAAATAACACGATAATCAATTAACTTTGGAAAACTTTGTGTTTCTATAATATTTATAAAAATACAATTTCTTTTAGTGATAAATCGTGAATTAATAATATTTTATTCATTTTACTAAATGTCGTAATTAACCACTAAATTACGTTCTAAACTACGAATATGCGTATAATCACAAAAACCACCCAAATCACATCCACCAGAAATAAAATAAAATCTACACTACACAATACAAGGCACAGCTAAACATCCTAGAGTGGGCTTATGCCCTGTACAATTATTTTTACATCAAATAAGAGGAAATGATTTAATTACTAAATAAAATGCAGTAAAATAAATAACTATAATAAATAGCCTAAATATTAAATAAAATAATTTAAAATAAATGTTAAGAGTCTCAGACTTGGTCCATCATCAAAATCCAGCTAATACCACAACGCCCGGTCGGACCGGTGCATTTGCATTTCGCCAGGGCCCACAGACCGGTACGGTCGTCGCCCGAAAATCAGTTTTAAAATTCATTTCCGAAAACCGATTTTGAAATCAAATTAAATAAGGTTTTGTAAAAATTTGGGCAGCATTTCCTCTATTTCGGGACAAACCCAAAACTGGGAAATGCGCCACGGAAAACCTGCAAATATTTCCAACCCAAAATAATCCACAGAATATATCCACCAAAATAATTCCAAGCCACAGAAAATAATTCCAACTCCACCGAATAATTCCCGAAAAGTCCGGGAATCTCGTAATCCAACCAAATCACACCAAAGCAACACAGGAAAAATCTAACGCAGCTAAACAATAATATACGCAGCTAACCGGATTTCCCAAAGGGAAACCGGGGACCGATTCTCATCATCGACTCACGGGAGGGACGAACTACTCTGATTATCAGAAATTACCAATTTCCGTTGGCGGGGAGCCGCGGGAAAAATCTCGGGAAAGAAATCCGAACTAAGTCGGCAGCAGGTAGAAGTCCCGAACAGCGACGAGAGTCCACGGGAAGGGTCGGGGTCGCGCTGGACAGCGCAGCGGGCAGCGGAGATCCGCTGACAGCAGCTGCGGACGCTGGCCGCGGGCTAGGGCACCGGCGGGGGAGCACTGACCGCGCGACAAAGGGCACAGGGCGTCGCTGACGCGGCGGGGAGCTGCTGGCCACGGGCGGAGAGGGCGGCGCCGGGGAGGAAGCCGCACGGAGGGAGCCGGAGGGGCTCGGGACACGCCGGAGGCGCGGGGCGTCGGCGGGCGGCGGTCGGGTTGGCCGCGAAGGGGGCGGCTTCGCCGGAGGGGGCGGTCGGGATCGCGGTCGCCGGCCTCGGGAAGACTCGCCGGAGCAAGGCTTGGGTTGGGGTTTCCCACTGGGAGAGAGGGAGAGGAAAGAGAGAGAGAGAAGTGAGACTTTAGTGAGCTCTCCACAGAATGACCGAGAGAGAGATTAGAGTTGTTGAGATGGAGACTTTTGTGAGTAGAAAAAAATGGGTTTCTGTGAGTTTGAGAGAAATGTGTGAGGGAACGTTGTGAGAACGTGGGAGAGTTTAAAGAGGGGTTGAGGAGAAACTGCGTGGTGAGGAGAGAACGTGGGTTCTGTGCTTACCACTTCTCTAGGAAAATCACACTGGTCCTTCGGGACCAGTTCTCAACCACTCCTTATTACTTTTTTTTCTTTTTTTATTTATTGTTAATTAAACCAAGTCAAGAATAGGAAAGAATGGGTTTGGGTTTGGGCTCAGGCTCGACTCGGGTCTGGGTCCAAAATCCAAAAATCCATGTTTGTTATATTTTCGAAGTTCTTTTCATCCAAAAATAAATAATAATATTTAGTAATAATAATAATTTGAAAAACGTTTAATATAACAATACGAAAATTTTAATTAAACAATCTAACTACAGAATGCTGGGTTTCACAGAGGGTCACGTGGAGAATGATGGCATGCTTCCTCATGCGTTATTAGTTACAAAATTTAATAATACATGTACCCAGAAGACGAGAAAGTTGTGTTGTTGGAAGTTTCCTTAAAATTATGCTTGCTTTTAGAATCACTCAAGCATTTTCATGAGCCAACAAAATAGGGCCGCGTGGCAGAGGTACAAGGAAGACGAAAAGGTTGTGTTGTTGCCTTGTTGGAAGTTGTTTCTTTTTGGGTTAAAATTTGCCATGTTGTTGGTCATGTCAGATGACACACAATATTTAACATGCCACATTAGATGCCACATAAGGAGGGATAATATATGAGGGACAATTTGGAGGTACGAATAGCATTACTCTTTCTTTTTGTATTATTTTTTGTCCTTCGTTCTTTTGTTGGTTTCTAACACACTCTATTTTCTTCAATGACGACGTCACATGGAGAAACTGATCATCGTGTGGAAGAATTAGTTGATGAAGAAAGCTTCGTTTCAAGAGCAATGTCAGATGATTTGGATGATGAGAAAAGTTTGGAAGTTGTTAACTTAGGAGACAACAAAGAACAAGATGAAGAAAACAATAGAAGAATGCATCATAACGATGACGACGACATCAACGCAAACAACAAAATATTATTTTGCATCACCATTTCTAATGGATTTAAGAAATGCATTATATTTTTACATTTATTTCTCATACTTATTTTGTTTTATTCTATTCTTAGGGACGATGGTGAATCTCCATTGGATTTCGATGCAGCGACGATGAAAAAATATTGCAGTCTGCCAACATTAACAAAGCTCCAACAGAACTCTTACATGAAGATATTGTTGGCTTACAGTTCAACTCTAAAGAAGCAGAGACATTCTACCGGATATATTCAAAAGCAGTTGGTTTCAGTATTAGAAAGAACGAAGTAAAGAAAAACAAATATGGGATGGTGATGGTCCGTAGTTGTGTTGTTCGAATACGGGATTTAGACAGAAGAAATACAATGAAGCTTCTAACAGGGTTCGTGAGCCAAGAAGTGAAAGTAGAAGTGGTTGTAAAGTAATTTTTCGTATTGGGTACACCAATTCTATAAAGCTGTGGGTCGTCAAAAATTTCACGTACATCACAACCATAGCCTGACGAATGATTATGAAATAGTTTGGCGGCCTTACATTACGGCCAGATAAGTAAGCATGTCACTGATAAACTCTCAACACCAGCTGTGAAGCAAATTAGTATGGCCGAAATAGAAGATAAATTTGCTGCAATTTATACTAAAACGTGTTTATAGAGGTAAGGAAGGAAATCACACGTTCTGATACATATACTGTTCTCCACCTTCACATCGTACGAGAGGCAGAAGTTTGCACTATCCAAAAGTATATGTCGCCAAACAGTGTCAACCGGAAGGTTACATTTGATCGGGCCGACAACATCATAAAATATGACTGCTGTTGATGGAGACCAAGGGGATTCCTTGTAGGCATATTTTTCAGCAATGAAGAGATTGCAAATTGGAGATATTCCAAAGAAATTGATAAAAATTCGTTGGCTCAAGGATTGCAAAGAGAGTTCTCTCTCTGGACCTGGCGCAGAAAGAAGATTCATCCACCCAGACAATATTGAGAGCAGAAGGTATGGTGGTATTAATGAACAAGTTAATCTGTTTAAGTATTATTGTAAAAAATCAAGCAAAATTTAAGAGAAGGGAACGGAGTTGATGTCGTCTGTTCTGATGGAGTTGAAAAAAATGTTGACCGATATTGGTGAAGAAGAACAAATGGTAGCTGATGCAGTTCATGGAGTACATGAATCTTTTAAAGAGTCAAACCCAGTAGCAACAAAAGGAAGGCCTTCTCAAGAGAAATCAAGCCAACCTAAAGTAAGTCAGACTATCCCGAAGCCTAGAATTTGTAGAGTTTGTAAAAAATCGGGTCACGATTTTCGTAATTGTAAAGTATGGAAGCGAAATAGCAACAAAGAGCAATCAAATGAAACGTCGTTGACTTAAGACAATGTCTTTCCTATGTGGCAAGATGTCCTTCACACAAGACAATTAGATTAAATATGTTATCCAATGCAAAAGTTTGAAAAGACAATAAAATTACTTTTTATTCAACTTCCAAGACAACTTTTTCACTTCTTCTTTTTATATTATAAAATTCATTTTGAAGGGGCAGATGCTCACAATATGGTTGAAGATGCTCTAATAATCAACTTTTTTTAACAATTCTCCGTCAATTGGGCGCATCAGTACACGGAGAATGGTGTTGACTTGGCGGAATTCGAAGGGGCAGATTCATTGGTATTAATGGCATATAAATGGCAGTAGTTGGGGGAGTTATTCTCGTCTTACTTAGCTTTACTTGAGAAGGGGCAGATGCATTGGTATTAATGCCAAATTAATTGGAATTGATTCAAAGTGACTGTCACTTGGCGCATGAGTTCGAGTTGTCCTTGCCTATAAATGGCAGTAGTGTAGGAGAGTTTATTCTCGTCTCACTTAGCTTTTCTTGTGGAGATGGACTCTACCGATCCCCTCCTTGGCAAGATGCTTTCCTATTAGTTGTCGATCTCCTCGTTCGAAGAAGCTTTGGTGGTAAAGTCCTTCAGAAGACTGAGATGTGCCTAGTGGACTGTCTGTGTTTGTGCTTCATCGACTGTGTGCCATGATGTTGGTTACTGGAAGAGCCCCAGCGTTTGGGTTGATTGCCAACCCATACTCTGTCGAAGCGCCCGCACGTTGATTCGCTCTGACTATGTACGATGTTCCGCCTCAAGGAATTTCTTTGCCTTAAGGAGTTCTTTTGTCTCCAGAATTCCTTTGCACGTTGACGATGAAGTATTTGCTCTGACGATGCACGGTGTTCCGTGTTAGTGCACTTCATCAGAAGACTGAGATGTGCGAGTTTTCATGTTTTGCACTTCATCGACTGTGTGCCATGATGTTGGTTACTGGGTCCGGATCGCTCTTGCTTTGCTCTTGCTCTTGCTCTCTACGATGTGATGAAGTAATTTGCCTTAAGGAATTCCTTTGTCTCAAGTTCCATTGCTCTGACGGTGCATGATGAAGTGATTTGCCTCAAGGAATTCTTTGCGTCAAGGAGTTCCATTACTCTGACGATGTACGATGAAGTGATTTGCTCAAGGAATTCTTTTGCCTCAAGGATCGCTCTCAAGGAATTACTTTGCAAGGTCCTTTGCCTCAAGGAATTCCTTTGCCTCAAGGAATTCCTTTGCTCTCGAGGAATTCCTTTGTAGGAATTCCTTTGCTAGGAATTCCTTTGCCTCACGAAATTCCTTTGCTCTGACGATGCACGATGAAGTGATTTGCTCAAGGAATTCTTTTGTCTCAAAGAGTTCTTTGCTCTGACGATGCACGATAAAGTGATTTGCTCTGACGATGCCCGTACGCTGCTCACATTCAACTTTTTCTTGGTAGTAGAATTTTATGTAGTAGTTTAGACTTTCATATGTAAATAAAAGTCAAACTTTTTGGTTTTGACAATGTAAATGTAATTCAAAAATGATTTTATTATAAAAGACAGAGCAACCAGACGTTATAAAAGACAGAAGTTCCTTGCCCAATTACATAATTATATTGTTGTTTTACAATGTCATTGCTAGGTTGGTATTACATATTCGCTTGAAAGCAACTTCTTAGCCCATGCCAACCTCATCATTGTAATCTTCTGGTGAGTGTCATCGTTATTTTCTTCCGATATTTCGAAGGGAGTACTCATCAAGCTCATCATATAATACGCCGTGTACAAGAGGCAGTTGGGTGCCTGTTGTTGTGGGTTTCGTAGAGAACAATTCAGCACTGTGCTCTCATACTCCATCTTCGTCGGGCATCTCTCCCTCATCATATCAATTTTTCTCCTGACGATAGGCTAAGGTCTTCTTTATTAATTCTGTCCACCTTGCCCTTTTCGTACGTGGTTTGCCTCAAGGAGTTGTAGTGTGTCCAGTCGTAGGAGATAAAGTTGAATATGAGCAGCGTATAGTGTCTAATGGATACATTAAAGAGTGGGATGAATAGCAACTCTATGTCGTCTCTAAACCCATGACGAAGTCTTCTACATCTGTTTTGAAAGTTTCAAGGGCGTCGACTTTTGCTTCTGGTTCAATGGCACGTTCAACGATGTTCTATTTTCCAAAAATAAAACACAATATCATGAGTAATTTTTTATGTCATTTTTCATCGGTGTACACATGAATATGATTTTTCTGTTTGATTCTTACCAATGTGTGGGGCATCAAGAATGCAGACCACTTATGTTTCAATGTGTGGGGCGTCGGCTTTTGCTTCTGGTTCAATGACACGTCCTTTGAACTTGACGGGGCATACCTTCTTGCAATGCCTTGAATTTCTTTCAGCTTCCTTATTATTAGGTTCAGTATGCCAGCCTCCATGTCTTCATAGTTGTGTATGTCTTGCAGGTCTATTGCCGACAGCTGGATTGCAACTTCATTTTTACCCTCTTTCGGCAATAATAAGTATACAATATCACTGCACATAAATTTAGTTTAGATTAAATTAATAGAGATTCTCATTACATAATTTGAAAAAAGTCTAAAAAAAGAAAAAAAGGGTCATTCGCGTCCAACAGATACGGAGAATGATAATTCGTCGTCCAACTGACACGGAGAATGGTAATTTGCCGTCCAATTGACGAAAAATGGTAATTCGTCGTCCAACTGACACGGAGAATGGTTGTTCTCCGTTGTGAATTGGACGAATTGGTCGAGTTCAGAATACATACTTTGGACACTTCTTTTTGGAAATTACGATGTTGATGTATTGCTTCTTCAGCTCTTCATCCGCATCTTTCCAAAGTAAGAGTTCATCGCATTCCCTTAGTATGACACGGTTCCTCTTTAATTCAGCCATTTTGGCGTCTTCTCCGGATTTCAGAGCGGCATTAATCTTCCGCTTTTTTTAGCCTCTCTAACTGTATTATTTTCCAAGGTAGTAACATCTTCATCGGCTAATGGCGTTGATGGTTTTCTGAACCTCTTTCCCCCCGATCCTCTCTTCTTTTGGCTTCTTTTGGAGCAGCAAGTTTAGCAGCTGCTTGAGTCTCCTTGCTGCAATGCTACAACAATGGCTTGGAGATCAGCATTTTTGCATCATTTTCAATGGCTTCAATATTCAACGATTCAACTTTATTTTGAAGCTCCCTTTTCTCATTAACGAGTCTTTTATTTGTTTCTCTGAGCTGCTCGGTATTTGTACTGAAATAAAATAAACAACAATAAATGTATGATTGAATCTAACATGGAGAATGACATTCTCCGTGTAATAAACACGGAGAATAACATTCTCTGTTTGGAATTACACGGAGAATAACCTACCGAGTATCAAAATGATGGAGAATAGCAATTATCCGTTTCAAATAACACGAAGAAGGCCATTCTCCATGTTATTATACACGTAGAATGACCATTCTCCTGGAAGATTACAAATCAAAATTTGAAATAGAAAAGATTTTACCTTATGCATGTAGCTTTTTAACATTGTCGATGAGATGTGCATTTTCAGCAATAAAACAGAATTCTGCTTTCTCAAATCTCCAGTTCAAGCACAGATCCCTCCATCACAATGTTGACTGCACATTGTTGCGCTTCTTGTGCCTCGAGATCTTTTAGCTTTTCTTGAGTTTCTCGTTCTCAAGGTTGGCTGCACGTAACTGCGCTCCTTGTGCCTCCATCTCTTTTAACTTTTCTTTGAGTTTTTATTCTGCGCAAGAATATCAGAATGATGTCTTCTCAAATCCTCCAATTCGGTGATGAGTCATCCATCACAGAGCCCATTTCATCATGCTGTGGTATCTGTTGTTCATCAAAATTATCTCCACCTGCTTGTTGGTGTTCTTCCTCTCCCTCTTTTTCAACTTCTTGTATAGGTGGCTCATCTTCTTGTGTCCTTCTTCTTCTCCAACAGGTATAACCAGATCTTCGAATATCATCTTCAATCTCAAATTGTTGTGATATTCGACCTTGAGAAAGTTTGAGATTTCGTACCCATTTCATGTGAAAAATCTTGGGTAATCAAGAATTGGGTCAATTTCTTTTCACAAATGTACTATTTCTGCAAACCAATAGAGGAAGTATATTGTGCAACCTTCTAATTTGGAGTAAGCCATTGAGTAATCCTCCGTTCAGTTTTGCTTCTAATCCTTTATGCTATCCATTACATATGCCAGGATTAACCTTGGCCAGCATATACTGTTGATGACGTCCACACTGTCTACCAAGGCCAAGAATCTGTATGGCAAATTTGAAACCGCCAGACTTTGTGAAGAATACTGTTTGGCACAAGTGAAGATTATTAGCTTGGCCAAATCATCTGGATTAACAGCGTTATCTCGCCACGAAGCCGTTGTAACAATTCAAAGAACTTCTCTCTTACTTCCTTATTCGTGACTTCTGAGTGTTTGCCCTTAAAATTAGCCCGCAATCTTGTGAAGTGATCTCTACAGGCTCAATGATGCTGGTGGTGTGGCTGCTATTATTTTTCATTATCAATCTTCTGTAAATAACATCATTATCGCTTTCTTCATTCAGCGGTAGATCGAAGATGACTGCCATATCGTCGACGTTTGGCGCAATTTTAACAGTGGTGCTCAATTCAAAGCACCCGACGCCATCTTCTTCTTCTGTTTGTAACTCCACCTTCCTAAAATTTAAATTTTTTAAATTTTATATTTATTGATTAAACAATTTAGAATTTGTTACATCTTTTTAAATACATGAGAAGCTATTATAACTATATCATTTTCTTGTTATAATTAAGCTTGGGCATTTCTTGGGCTTTTATTCTTGGGCCCTTTCCTTTACTTTAGACAAGATGGTAACATATCATGTTCTGTAAAGCTTCCCTATTTTTGTTAAATTCAAATTCTCAACGAACTCCACTCCTTTCTCTCACCAAATTGGCAGGGAGGAGATCGAACTTTTTCGCTCAAAGTGAGCTTAATCCTCACGCATAACCACATATATATTCTCAGTGTAGATCGACGTTCTCAAACAAATTATAGAAATTCTCCAAATTCTTTTCCCTCTCATTCTTCTCTTGAGCTCAACTACTGATTGGCCATGGCGATGGCAGGCAACATTCCTGAAGGATTGCTCATAGACGAAGACTGGCGATTGGCGAGAGTTCCTCTCCTTCTTGTTTCAACAGTTCCTCATTTCTTGGAGTTTGGTAAGATCGATCCTTCTTTTTGAGAATTTTCATTTTGTGAAGATGCTGTGATTCGATTGATGATTAAGTTCTTCATCTCAAAATCCCAGATCTGAAGGTTTCAGGACCATTAAGTTGATCGATCGGCTTGATTCCTGTCTAACGAAGAACGAGGTGAGTTGAGTTCTTCATTGAGACATTCATCATGGATCTTCAATTTGGTTTTAGATCGATTTGTGATCTGATCTAGATCTGAATCTAGATCAATATCTAGTGATATTGCTTTGTTGTGATCAGATGGTTTGTGTTCATGAGTGAGTCTCTTCGACGAGCGATCAGTGGATTTTTGAAGTCTGGATTCTGTGATCTCTCTTTTAATTGAGTAATTCCTAGGTGAGTTTTCCAATTTTATTAATTCATGTTCGATTGAATAGCTAGTATAGAATTTTGTCTCTGTTCTTAAGCTATAGGTATTTCGAGTCGATAGGAAGTGGTATAGAGTAGGGAATATTGTAGAGGAGATGTCCCAAATTTTCTTTCTCATAACAAATTCTTGTTCGACAGAATATTGCAGAGATTTCTAATCCAACTTGGATGCAGAGATTTGTGTCTATCCTTTGATTTGGCCTCATGAGACACATATCAATATATTGCAGGTAAATCCCTTATTTGATATTGTAAATTTCGATTTTAGTTATACTCGAGATATCAAATGACCATGAACTTGATCAATAACAAGTGGTAGGAAGTTTTCTAATCTATACTTAGATAACCATGGAGTATCCTAAATTACAGGACTGGTGCAGCATTCCTTAGATATCAGTTGTTAAATCAGTTCTGATCACTAGAGATTGAATTGCTTTGGTATCATATTGGACTGTTTAGAACTGAGATTAGGACTGTATATTGAAATAAGTTAGGTTTGTACATTGTCCTGTTGTTGGACTGGTACATTAGACTGTACTGAATGAGTATTGGACTGGCATTTACTATAGGTTGCATTCATATTGATAACTGATTATACATTTTGATATCTGAGTTATGTGCTAAACAGTACATTAAATCAGTTCAAAGTCCTGGACTAATGAACCTAGGAGATTAAAACCACAGGTTATGTTGGACTGATTTGTAGGCTGGATATTGGATTGATATTGCACTGAGACTAAATAGCTGATACGAGGGGAGGATATGGCTTTTACACAAATCCTTCTTATTTGATACAAAATGGTGTATCAACTTTATCCAGTTCCTATTGAACACATTAAGAGCAGGTCATGATATTTATGAATGATAGTTAAGACTGATTTGGACCTGTAGGATGTCTGATTTGGGACTGTTTGATATTCTGATTTGGAATTGTGTGATGTTCTGATTTGGACTATAGGATGTATGATTTTGGACTGAACTGAGACACATAGGACTGGTTTAAGCTCTGTCCAGGACTGACTAATATGTCTTAGCTAGGACTGATTGATATCGGTCCTATTTAGGGACTAAACCCACCTGAGATTGGTGTATAATTGTGACAATTTTACTTGGAGTTAGAGTAGGATCTGTCACCAGTGTGTTACCCTGTTTTCCTTTTTTGACCTGAAGACAGTACTGTACCTGAAGGTTACAACCTATATTTCAATTCCTAGAAATCAGATTTAAGCCAAGGGTTATTGCTGTTAGAGCATGTCTCTGATTACCTACATAATCGTGATAATTCTATAGGAGAGCTATTAGAATGGATGGTTGATTCTTATGAAACCTGAGAATCTATATAGATAGGTTAATACATCAACTGTTGTTTGTCTCTATGGCATATAGTCTAACCCCATGAATACATTGGTTGATCTCAATAAGCAAACATGAGGGAAACTGAAATTAGAATGTGTAGGTAGTAACTTGAGCTAACAGTATGATAGACACTTAGAATGATTTGATTAAGTTCGGCTCTTTTGAGTATTCAGGGGATTGCAGTAGATGGTAGTGGAAGGAACCTGAGATTGACTTGTTTCAGTCCTATCTTGGACTGAATGTTATCAGAGATTGAAGAATCATCTTCAGGAAAATATTCGAGGCAATTAGACTGGTATGTATCAGTCTTAGATAAGACTGATTCATGTCAGTAATTTTATTGGACTGATAATGTAGCTGTGTTTACCTGGACTGAGAAATTAGTTATCCTTACTAAGAGGGTATGTACCATGCCTTGTAAGGCTGAGTAGGACTAGTAATGGTTAAGATTAATAGTATCCTGGTTCAGGATTTGAGGATGCCAGCCCCACATTGGGACTGGACTGTTTCAGTGACCAATTGCCGTTATCCAGTGACTTGGGATGAGCTGTACAGGCTATTAGTTGCCTAAGTCACTTAGCTAGTATTATAGTTATATGTTTCTATATTAGGATATCCTTGTGGCAATTATAGGAGCTAACATGATTAGGTACTATAGAGTGGCTAGGTAATCAAGTCTATGAACCTAGAATAGTAATCAACTAGTTTAATATAAATTGTTATGTAGCAATGGTAGAGAGTTGATTTATGAGATAGATTTTAAGTAGAGGGCTAAGCTAATGAATCTTGATTAGAATTGTTAAATAAATCAAATTAGTTTTAGCCTGTTCATTAATCAACTTGTAATTCATAAACAGGAGGATTCCAGCTTTACTACCCTTTCTCGATCACCCGAAGCCAGGCAAGTATACTCCTCGGATTTGTTCATTTCTCATGTCTTGTACATTCATCCTTGTATCTCCTTGTTGACACGATATATCACGGCATTATCTAATTTCATGTTTCATGTATTACTTGTGTCTGGGAGGGGAAATACTATAGATATGTGATCAAACCCTGTTACTATTCATGTGAATAGCTTGAGTCCCGCATCGTGCACACGGGACCCGAGCCATACCATTTCATGTTTATTACATCTATCCAAGCCGATCACACAATCTAGATGTATTTTAATATTGCACATGTCAGGATTCAGGTTGTATTTCAGGATTCATGGTTGTATTTCATGTTCAGGTTGTACTTTATGTTCAGGTTGTATTTCATGTTTAGGTTGTACTTCATGTTCAGGTTGTATTTCATGTTCAGGACTCTTACCATGTTTCCTGTATTTACTTTCAGTATTTCCTGCTCAGTTTCATGTCTTGTCTTATTTTCTGTACTTATATATATTTCCTGTTTCTTGATTCATACCATGATGTTCATGTTCATGTTCATTTCCTTGGATATACTTAGCTCCGCTCCTGACTAGGATATGTTGCAGGTGAGTTGGAGGCTCTGTGTGACACGTATTATGGCAGGAAGCCATTAGATGCAGGAGAGCTAGCTGGTGTTGCTCTTGACTTAGAGGATGTAGAAGCCTAGAGCTTACCTTAGTTTTTCCATATTATTTCCTTGTATTGAGACTAGTAGACTTACTTTCTTTTGCTGGAATGTAATAAATTCTGAGACATGTACTTTTATCATGGGATACATTTATAGATGTTTTGTTTCATACTTGTCTTGATATCTGGTTAGTTTTTCCTAGATTGGTACAGCTTACTTTGTCGTGTCTAACGACAAAGGCTGGGCGTGTCTGACTCGTGTCCGATTATTCGGGAGCAGATCGTGACATATTTTTAGTGGTGGCCCATGCAGGTCTATCCTAATGGTACCTAGGTCTTAGCGTACTATTGGTGGACTTGATTACACTAGGGAAACTTTATCACAGCATAGGAAAATCGGGAAATAAGGGTATATCAGGTTTATCAAGTTTTTCAGGTGCATTGATATTATAAAAATATTGTTTATTAGGTTTTTAGGGATTGTCAATCAACGATGTTTTCTTTCTATTTAAGGATGGTCACTACGAGGAAGACCGCGGATCAGCCTGGAGTTGCAGGCAGTTCGAATCAGCCTGCACCAGACGTTCCGGCAGATCAGCTTCCAGCCGTGCCTCCTATCTTTCAACCCCTGTCCTCGACGATGATGATTGACGGCACCCAGGTGTTGGCGATGTTCCAGCAGTTTCTGGAGGCCCAGAATCACCAGGCAGCACAGTTCAGAGCGACCGTCGTCGACGCACTCAGGACTCGAGAGACGGCAGCACCGGCACCAGTAGCACCTCCAGCACCACGAGCACCGAGACCATGGACAGCCAAGAAATACCAGAATCTCTGTCCGATGGACTTTTGGGGCAATGAGGGTATCATCTATGCAGACGAATGGCTGGAGAATGCGGAGAGGACCTTGAAGATGGCGCAGATTCCAGACGACCTGAAGGTAGAGGTGGCGAACATGCAGCTGTTCGACCTTGCCAGAGCCTGGTACCGCGAGGAGCCCCAGTTGGCAGCACAGCAGGTTCTTTGGACAGATTTCAAAACTTTGTTCAAAGAGAAATTTTTCCCAGACATCGAGAGGGACGAGCTTCAGATGCAGTTCGAGACCTTACAGCAAGGGACGATGACAGTAGCGGAGTACACTTCATAGTTTACTAGACTCAGCAGGTTCGTAGAGAACCTAGTCAGAGCACCAGAGGACAGAGCTTGGAGATTCAAGAAAGGCCTGACCAGGGAGCTGTGGCACGCAGTAGCTATTAGCCAGGCGACTACCTATTCGAGCATCCTCAAGATCGCCCAGACAGTTGAGAAGGAGATGGACCCGAGGCCCAAGAGGGATAGGGACATCGGCAGCAGCAGTTACCAGGCGCCAGCGAAGAGGGTGCAGATGCAGACTCAGGCGAGGCCATATCAGCAGGCAACAGTTCTGCACCGTCCTGCCAGAGTTCCAGCAGCTCAGCATTAGAGGCAGCAGGGAGTCACTTCCACATATTATCATCGGCCGGGACACCACATGGAGGTCTGTCGCAAGAGGCTTAGACTTTACCTCTTTTGCGGATCAGATGCACATCAAATGAGGGACTGCGCTCAGGCTACAGCTTGACTAGCAGGAGGACCCTGAGGAGCTGGAGGACCACTGCATGCACCACCCAGAATATTGCCTGTTGTACCCCAGATAGGAGGAGCTCTACCACCCCAGCAGCAGAGGTTTGCACAGCACCAGCAGCAGCAGAGGGGAGGACCACAGCGGGGACGTGCTTATGTTATGGCCGTAGTTGAGGAGGAGGAGGCAGCTCCAGATGTTATCACAGGTTCTGTTATCATTTATTCATTTCCTACCATTGCCTTATTTGACTCTGGAGCCACAAATAGCTTTGTATCATATGAGTTTCTGCATAGACACGGCTTCACACCCAAGCCCACTAGGAGGAACTGTCAGATTATGACAGGAGGAGGGGTAGTGCCAGTCAGTGCGATAGTGGATTGCCCTATCACTATAGCTGGACAGGATCTTAGGACTCGACTTCTAGTGATGCCATTGCCCAGATTCGACGTAGTCCTCGATATTGACTGGATGAGCGAGCAGTTTGCCGTAATAGACTGCCATGAGGGGAAGGTTACTTTCAGCCCGCCAGGAGTTCTACCGTTCGAGATCAGTAGACGAGTTACAGAGAGGCCAGAAGGAGTCTACTTTGGAGCAGTTGCAGAAGCCCAGAAGTTGCCGCATCCGTTGATTACAGAGTTTCTCGACGTCTTCCCCGAGGAGTTGCCAGGATTGCCGCCAGATCGAGACGTGGAGTTCAGCATCGACCTATTGCCCGGATCAGTGCCGAAGTCCCAGCATTGTTACAAGATCAACCCGAAGGAGGCTGCAGAGTTGAAGGCTCAGATTGATGAGTTGGAAGGCAAGGGTTTTATTCGGTATAGTGCTTCACCCTGGGGAGCGCCGGTACTCTTCGTGCCCAAGAAGGATGGGACGGTAAGGATGTGCATCGATTACTGTGCACTCAACAACATTACCATCAAGAATAGATATCCGTTACCATGGATTGATGAGCTGTTTGATTAGCTTAGTGGAGCGAAGGCCTTTTTCAAGATTGACCTTCGGTTGGGATATCATCAGATGAAGGTTCGGAAGCAGGATATTCCGAAGACAGCTTTCAACACCCGATACGGCCAGTATGAGTTCTTAGTGATGCCGTTCGGACTCACCAATGTCCCAGCAGTATTTATGAACTTGATGAATAAGGTTTTTCACAAGTATCTGGACAAGTTTGTCATAGTCTTCATTGACGACATTCTGATATATTCGAAGACCGAGGAGGAGCATGTAGAGCACCTGCGAATTGTGTTGGAGATACTGCGGAAGGAGAAGCTGTACAGGAAACTCTCAAAATATGAGTTTTTCTTGGACCGGGTGGAGTTTTTGGGGCATGTGGTGACTGGAAAGGGGATTTCTGTGGATCCCAAGAAGATTGAAGCAGTGGAAGCATGGGCACCTCCCAAGTCAGTAGCTGAGATTCGTAGTTTCCTGGGGCTAGCAGAATACTACAGGAATTCGTGAAGAATTTTGCCAGGATAGCAGAGCCTATGAAGAACCTTACGCGGAAGGACGAGGAGTTCATCTGGAGCGACGCCTGCCAGTTAGCATTTGAAGAATTGAAGAGAAGACTCACCACAGCGCCAGTTCTAGCTTTGCTATCAGGATCGGAAGGATTCGTCATCTACAGCGATGCTTTAGGGAAAGGCTTGGGATGTGTGCTTGAGCAGAACAAGAAGGTCATAGCTTATGCTTCTAGACAGTTGAGGCCTCATGAGAAGAATTATCTCACACATGACTTGGAGCTTGCAGCAGTCATATTTGTCTTGAAACTGTAGAAGCACTATTTGTATGGAGAGCGAGTGGACATCTTCACGGACCACAAAAGCCTGAAGTATGTTTTCACTTAGAAGGAGCTGAATATGAGGCAGCTCAGATGGCTGGAACTCATGAAGGATTTCGACATCAATCTACAGTACCACCCTGGGAAGGCGAATGTGGTAGCAGATGCTCTCAGTCGATATTCTGTTGCTATGTATTTCACTATGGACCGGCATCTTCTTGAGGATATTGAGAGCCTTGGGATTGAGATTGTTCTTCTAGGAGTTGGAGGATAGCTGATGCACATACAGATACAGTCACGACTGCTAGAGAAGATTAAGGAGATCCAGTTTCTTGATGAGGGACTCCGATATCTCAGAGGCCAGGCAGGGGCAGGATTGTTCGATGACTTCACCATTGCAGAAGACGGATCCCTGAGGCACGGAACTCAGTTGTGTGTGCCTAAGGAATTACGGGAGGAGGCGATGCAGGAGGCCTACCAATCGCAGTATTCTATATATCCTGGATCTACCAAGATGTACACGGACCTGCGAGAGTATGTTTGGTGGTATGGAATGAAGAGAGGGGTTGCCAGATTTGTTTTTAGATGCCTTGTGTGCCAGCAAGTCAAAGCGGAGCGCCAGAGACCAGCAGGACTACTCCAGCCCTTACATATTCCGGAATGGAAGTGGGAGCACATCACTATGGACTTCGTCTCTGGATTACCGCGTACGCCCAGTGGCAAGGATGCTATTTGGGTTATCGTAGATAGACTGACGAAGTCTGCTCATTTTATTCCGTTCAAGGTTGGGCTGTCGATCGAGAAGCTTGCAGAGCTCTACATGCGACAGATTGTGCGGATCCACGGGGTGCCGGTGAGCATCATTTCAGACAGAGATAGCCGCTTCACATCACACTTCTGGAGGAGCCTACAGCTGAGCTTGGGATCGCAGTTGAAGTTCAGCACATCCTTTCATCCACAGATGGACGGGTAGTCCGAGAGGACCATTCAGACGCTGGAGGACATGCTACGAGTTTGCACACTCGATTTCGGTGGTTCATGCGAGAATCACTTACATCTAGTAGAGTTTGCCTATAATAACAGTTAATCAGGCTAGCATCGAGATGACCTCGTTCGAGGTACTGTATGGGCGGAGATGTCGTACACCGTTATCTTGGGACGACGTTGGCGAGAGGGCTTTGCTTGGGTCAGAGATGGTGGTAGACTCAGCTGAGAAGATCAGGCTGATCAGGGAACGTCTCAGAGTTGCACAGGTTCGGCAGAAGCACTGGACAGACAGTAGCAGACGGCCACTGGAGTTCGCAGTTGGAGATAGAGTATTTATGAAGATCTCGTCGACCAGAGGCGTCATTCATTTCGGCAGAGGCGGGAAGCTCAGTTCGAGGTACATCGGGCCTTTCGATGTGATGGCACGGATTGGCGAGGTGGCATATCGACTAGCACTTCCAGCCAGCCTGGAAGGAGTGTACGACGTTTTCCACGTGTCCCAGCTTCGATGCTACATTCCAGACCCGAGCCATGTGGTGGACTACTCAGAGTTAGAGGTGGGTCCATTCTTGACCTACGAGGAGCAGCCAGTGGAGATCCTCGATCGGAGAAAGAAGCGCCTGTAGAACCAGACTATTCCACTTGTCCGCATTATGTAGAGACACCACTCTCCGGGAGAGTCCACAAGGGAGCGTGAGGATGAGATGCGAGAGCGCTACCCTAGACTATTTACTTGATTGTATTTTTGTATTTTTTAAATTTCTATTTTAATAAATATTTTGTGGTGTTCGTTAATCAATTTTAGAATATTTCTGAATTTCGAGGGTAAAATTTTTCAAGGGGGAGATGTCACGACCCGCACCCACCGTGAGGGTACGAGTACGTAACAGCGCCCAGCCTACGCCGCAGTGTCGGCGGTAGAAACGCTGTTCTAGGTCATGAACTATAACTACATAACATGAATATACTCTCCAAAAGGAGGCCAACACAGAGGTACAACTCAATCACAATCTAAGGCAGAATGTAGCACGATGGAAATAGATAAGAAATCCTCAACTGAGGTACAGCAGAAATAAATAACAAGTCTCAACATCTATAAAATATACAATTCTGAAAATAAAGACAACAGTTTAAACATGAAAAGAGAGGACAGTCTAAGCTATCTACACTATACAAGGTATCATCCTGAGCAGCTGCCTGAACCTCCCCAGGGGTCCAGGTCGCGAGTGTCAACTAGGCAAACTCCAAGTAAGGGTGCAGGGTTCCTCATCATCCTCTGTAAAATTTCCAAAAGGTCCAGTCAGGACGGGAGCGAGCACAAAACATCTCACACAGTTCATATCCTGTTAGGAAATATAAAGCATGCAATAGAGTACGGTACATGAAATGCTGAAAGAAAGAAGTATATGAAAAACAGTAGAGATTTGATAACAGGAAATATCTAAATATGATAAGTAAGAACTGTAAGCCTACTGTGATTTAGAGTACAATATGGTTATGTAAACGGTCTAGAAAAATGCAATGGTAACTCTATTGTACGTGGGTGTACAATAGAAATATACAATAGTTATACAATCTTGTACAATAGGATTTGAGTACATAATCAATTCTACTCTCCCTCCCCAATCAATACACAAGGATCCACTCTAGTTACGTTATCTTGCACAATAGTGTACAATGTTATACAATAGATGTACAATATTATACAATAGATGTACAATACTATATACAATAGTTGTACAATGTTATACAATAGTGTACAATGGTCTATCCCTGGGACTCATGTGATACTGAGAGTACAATATGCACAAGGAGTATACAAGGATATAGGTATTCAATAAATACAATATGGAAGTAAAACATAAATCATAATATGTATCTAGTGAATACAAGGGGATAACATCCCAAAAAGAAGATCCGTATAGTACCAATTCGTGATAACAACGTGTCAGCATCAAGTACAGTAATCTAGAGCAATAATGTAAATCCAGACAAGTATGAAACGGTCAGAGAACGTACTCGCCTCGTATCTGAATGTCTGAAGTAAATGTACTGTCCGAGATGAGGTACCTGACTCCTAGTTAGAGCAACACAAGTCAAGATGTATACAGGGGATGATAATAGTAATCTATAATGCATCTGCATGCTGTCTAGGTCAAACTAGACTAAAGTCAATACTTGGTCAACTCTAGTCAACCACACTAGTCAACTAGGTCAAGTTCTAGCCCAAACAAGTCTAATAAGTCTCACTAGGCCTAACCAAGCCAAGGCTAGCAGTCACACACCAATCACAAGGCTATACAAGCCAACACAAGTCACACATCAAAATACATCACTATCATGCATATTCGATATTATATATATATATATATATATATATATATATATATATATATATATATATATATATATATATATATATATATATATATATATATATATATAAGAGAAAGGAACTAACATGTAAAGCTATGTGTGTGTGTGAACATGGAGGTGTACATGAAAAGAGAAATCAACACTAGTTATGAGTTTACACTACACATGGCACAAAGCTAACCCATCTACATTATACATGTATTATACTTAACATGCATGGCTACAAGTATACATCTATATACATTAGAGTAGAGACTATTTAAGTTATAACTAACATGCATCTATATTTTACATAAATCTATATATATTATAGCAATCATTTAGAGACGGGTTACATGGCATGGTGGTTGATATAGAGTGGGGTGTCCTTGTGTAGAGGGTGAAGTTCATTCTCAGTTTAGTTCCACATTTACATATAAAATAAAGTGAGCTATCCCATAAACTGGTGTAACTAACCACATAAAATGAACCATGTTATCTGAAATCTGCCATTAAGCCAACATCCCATATGCATACAGCTCATGCATTGTCTAATACTGAAATTAACTAACATTTCGAACTAAGGGGTTGAAGGTTAACATTACATTCATAGACATTCCACTATATTGAAAACTGAAATTGGCTTGGCAATAGGAAAAGGAAGGTATATATGCTTACATGGACAGTTCAGTGTTCGAACAACCTAAAATAAACTAACATTCAATCTAAATATCAGCTATGCATTGGTTCTATGTCTACATATGAAATCTGATATTGTATTTATAATATTTATACATTATGCATTCATATCTATCATTACATATATACTTTGCATTTATATCTAGCATTCATTATATACTTTCATGCACGCATTGTATATCATTCTTTCATTCATGCATTTATGCATTGCTTACATATATTACATTAATTGCATTCCTACATGCTTGCATTCAACTATATATATACATTAATATAAGAGGATATATATCATATATATTATTTTATTCATCTAACATATCATGCATTACATACTCTATATTTATTTAATATCCATACTACATAGGCTCATAGGTTACACAAAATGCATATATCGTATAGTCACTCTTTTACTTAAAACCAATACTGTATCAATTGGGCATTAACTAAATTCTAGTATGTTGTAGTACTTCATGTTAGCTTTCCGAAACTTCAAACGGATCGCATTTTTGTGTCCGGAAGCTCCCGGAATCGCAAAAATATCGAAACGCATTCGTCTTTCGTACAGCTGACACTCAAATAATTCTACAAAAAGTTACAGTAAGAATTTGGCTTATTAAAATATATATTTGGAAAGTTAACTTCGATATGGTTCTTTTTAAAAAAATAGGAGATAAATCGGAGTTTTAAGCTAAAAGTTATGATATTTCTAAGTTGCTATTGCTACTAAAAACGTGGATAAAAATTATGACGAATTTGGGTAGTTTGAGACAAAAGAACACAAGTATATAACATAATATATCAAGAACTCACTCTCTACACTAATATATATATATGAGACACCATAGAACACATCTTCAATACAAAAATATGAGATTAAACATGTAATAATTCATTCATACATAACAACAACACATAGTGTGTCCAAATTTGGGGTTTTTCTATATGGACACAACCACAACACAAAGGACACTCCTATGACCTCCAAATGGACACGAAATGGACACAAATGGAGATACAACCATGGGGGTCATTCCTATGGGTTAAAAATAGACCTATATGCATAAGGAAATGAAAAGGAGAAGGGATTTATACCTCCCGATAGATCGAATCGAAGAAAAGCCTTTCCGGAGCGACACCGACACGTAGAGATTCCAAAAGGATACGAACGAGCTCCGAATCCTCCCAAACTTGGGTAGCTTCCTCCTTGGCTAGAATGGAGAAGGAAAGAAGAAGATTTGGTGGCGAAATAGAAGGATTTGGTGGAGAAATTGCTAGGGATTGTTCTCTAGAAATTTGAGGAAGAGCAAGAGAGAGAGTGTGGATGAGAATAATAAAATGAACTTGAGCCTATCATCTCCCAAAGTGGCTGGCCATATGGGGCTATTTGTCCTATTATGGTAAGGTCCAAAATGCCCCCACTAACCTATTCTATTAGTATTAGGAAAGGGCTAATTGGTTGGGGCTAAATTAGTTATTCTAAAGTCTCTAATCACACTAACCTTATCCATAATAATTAGTCTAACCTCTAAATAAAATATTTCTATCATGTGGGCCATGGCTAACTAATGTGTGGGTCTACTAAAGTCAACACTACCCCCGGATCCCCGTTTCAAGTCGGATTGAGTTGAAATTTGAACCCGACTCAAATAACCCCAAAACAATATCATAAATAATAAAATAAATTTTAAAAATATTCAAAAATATAAAATGATAAAAATACTCCTATTTCTGAAAACTGGGGGTGACAAATTCCTCGAAATTAAAACCAAACAATAGTAAAATGTCAAAATCATAAGTCATAATTTTAAATAGTTTAAAAATGATTAAAATCACCAAAAATCATAATATGAAATAATTATCAATAAATAATAATTATAATTATAAAATTTTAAAATTACCCTCATTTGGAAAATTGGGTGTTACAATCCTACCCACCTTATAAAAATTTCGTCCTCAAAATTAAGATGATCGCACCCCCTTCTAGGTCAAACATAGTCAAGGGTCAATCACTAGTCAATTTCTCAACACCCTAGTACTTGGTCATCAGCTGGTCAACTTCTTAGGATTTACCTAGGGATTAGCAAAGAAAACTCTATAATAGACTTGCTCTCAACTTCCAAATCCTATCAAGTCACCCATAACTAATTACCCACAAGCTAAGCACACCAATCCCAAATACCACACACACACACATATATATATATATATATATATATATATATATATATATATATACATATATAATATATATATATATATATCTATAGATATATATATATATATATATATATATATATCTATACATATATATATATATATATATATATATATATATATATACATATACATATATATATATATATATATCTATATATATATATATATATATATACATATACATATATATATATATATATATATATATATATATATATATATAATATATATACATATATATATAACATATATATATACATATATATATATATATGCTCAAGAACAACAACCCATCACATAAAAATATATATATATGCTCAAGAACAAAAACCCATCACATATATCCTAAGTATATCATCTATATATATAGACCTCTTAGTCTTAGGTGAAACTACAACTATGCTCAAGGGCAGGCTCTGGTCACTGGGTGCCTTACTGGAAGGGTAAAGGAAAACTATAATAAATCATCAAGGTTGTATGGCATACTAACATCCTATACGTAACTGGTTGGTATCATAATAACATGAAATTATCTGCAATGGGTTACTATTCTAACACCAATGCTAACTATCACCTTAGGGTACAGACACTCTACAAGTCATCATACCATTATACTATGAAGGAACTACCTATGAATAAGCTCTACAAAACTAAATATCCCTACTCCTAAGTCATTTATAACAATCAAAAGAGTATGATGTTTAAACCTTCTCAAGATACAATCTGTTAATCATATGCGTCTGTCCAAAATCATGTTGTCTAGAGTCTTCATCATGCTAGTGAGCAAGGCTACGATAATCACAGAGTCCTTGACTAAGGTACGTACCTCTAGGTTCATGGTATTTAAAATTTTTGTACTGCCGCATGCGACGGCGAAAACCTTAAATTCCCATACCCGAGAATACATCCAAAATCTGACTACATGTCCTCACTATGCCAACTAACACGACTATCGAGGATTCTAGATCCTATGATTTAGGTGACCTAGCCCATATGATTTTCTCAGAAGAAAAAAACAAACACAACAAAAGAGTAACATGACAAAATTAATCAATCAACAAGGAACAGATGGAATCGGATTTCAAGGTAATTATAAAAGACAATTGCGGGAATAGAATTTAGAAGAACGAAACTTGCATCAAGATCTCCAACGGTCTGTGCATCCTCGACTGTCCTAACGATAGCTCGCCCTGCTGGTTTCCTCCAGCCTGATGCTGATACTGCACAAATCTCTGCTGCTGATGCTGCATGAATCGCTGCTGCTGAGAGAAACCAAAAATAAAGGAAAAAGTCTTTGTACAGATAGAGGTGCACCTCCAATGTAGCAGAAACGCCAACCTGAGTTGGCACAACAGGAGCTGCGGTCTCGAGGCCCTGATGAACAGGACGAGAGGTGGCCAGCCTCTCGATAGTATCCCCCGAACCGAAGCGATGAGATCGTGTCTTCATAACCATCATGAAGACAAATCAAAACAAGAAGCAATTACTAAAAATGAAGCGAAAAATCAAGGGAGGACAGTTTATATTCAAGGGAAATCAATAAGCAGCAATTGGATAAAAGAAATCTGATTAAGAGTTTTTCCTAATGTGATTGAGTACCTCAAAATATCCTAATCCTACTGCAGGCTATAGTGATACTCTAGTTTGAACATCACTAAATAAACTCGACCTGCATGGGCCACCACTAAAAACGTCACGACCCGCATCCACAGTGAGGGTACGAGTACGTAACAGCGCCCAGCCTACGCCGCAGTGTCAGCAGTAGAACGCTGTTCTAGGTCATGAACTATAACTACATAACATAAATATACTCTCCAAAAGGAGGCCAAAATAGAGGTACAACTCAATCACAATCTAAGGCAGAATGTAGCACGATAGAAATAGATAAAAAATCCTCAACTGAGGTACAGCAGAAATAAATAACAAGTCTCAACATCTATAAAATATACAATTCTGAAAATAAAGACAACAGTTTAAACATGAAAAGAGAGGACAGTCTAAGCTATCTACACTATACAAGGTATCATCCTGAGCAGCTGCCTGAACATCCCCAGGGGTCCAGGTCGCGAGTGTCAATTAGGCAAACTCCAAGTAAGGGTGCAGGGTTCCTCATCATCCTCTGTAAAATTTTCAAAAGGTCCAGTCAGGACGGGAGCGAGCACAAAACATCTCGCGCAGTTCATATCATGTTAAGAAATATAAAGCATGCAATAGAGTAAGGTACATGAAACGCTGAAAGAAAGAAGTATATAAAAAATAGTAGAGATTTGATAACAGGAAATATCTAAATATGATAAGTAAGAACTGTAAGCCTACTGTGATTTAGAGTACAATATGGTTATGTAAATGGTATAGAAATATGCAATGGTAACTCCATTGTACGTGGATGTACAATAGACATATACAATAGTTATACAATCTTGTACAATAGGATTTTAGTACATAACCAATTGTACTCCCTCTCTCTAATCAATACACAAGAATCCACTCTAGTTACATTATCTTGCACAATAGTGTACAATGTTATACAATGGATGTACAATATTATACAATAGATGTACAATATTATACAATAGTTGTACAATGTTATACAATAGTATACAATAGTCTATCCCTGGGACTCATGTGATACTGAGAGTACAATATACACAAGGAGTATACAAGGATATAGGTATTCAATAAATACAATATGCAAGTGAAACGCACATCACAATATGTATCTAGTGAATACAAGGGGATAACATCCCAAAAAGAAGATCTGTATAGTACCAATTCGTGATAACAACGTGTCAGCATCAAGTACAGTAATCTAGAGCAAGAATGTAAATCCAGACAAGTATGAAACGGTCAGAGAATGTACTCGCCTCGTATCTGAATGTCTGAAGTAAATATACTGTCCGAGATGAGGTACCTGACTCCTAGTTAGATCAACACAAGTCAAGATGTATACATGGGATGATAATAGTAATCTATAATGCATCTGCATGCTGTCTAGGTCAAACTAGACTAAAGTCAACACTTGGTCAACTCTAGTCAACCACACTAGTCAACTAGGTCAAGTCCTAGCCCAAACAAGTCTAATAAGTCTCACTAGGCCTAACCAAGCCTAGGCTAGCAGTCACACACCAATCACAAGGCTATACAAGCCAACACAAGTCACACATCAAGATACATCACTATCATGCATATTCGATATTATATATATATATATATACATATATATATATATATATATATATATATATATATATATATATATATATATATATATATAAGAGAAAGGAACTAACATGTAAAGCTATGTGTGTGTGTGAACATGGAGGTGTACATGAAAAGAAAAATCAACACTAGTTATGAGTTTACACTACACATGGCACAAAGCTAACCCATCTACATTACACATGTATTATACTTAACATGCATGGCTACAAGTATACATCTATATACATTATAGTAGAGACTATTTAAGATATAACTAACATGCATCTATACTTTACATAAATCTATATATATTATAGCAATCATTTAGAGAAGGGTTACATGGCATGGTGGTTAATATAGAGTGGGGTGTCCTTGTGTAGAGGGTGAAGTTCATTCTCAGTTTAGTTCCATATTTACATATAAACTAAAGTGAGCTATCCCATAAACTGGTGTAACTAACCACATAAAATGAACCATGTTATCTGAAATCTGCCATTAAGCCAACATCCCATATGCATACAGCTCATGCATTGTCTAATACTGAAATTAACTAACATTTCGAATTAAGGGGTTGAAGGTTAACATTACATTCATAGATATTCCACTATATTGAAAACTGAAATTGGCTTGGCAATAGGAAAAGTAAGGTATATATGCTTACATGGACAGTTCAGTGTTCGAACAACCTAAAATGAACTAACATTCAATCTAAATATCAGCTATATATTGGTTATATGTCTACATATGAAATCTGATATTGCATTTACAATATTTATACATTATGCATTCACATCTATCATTATATATATACCTTGCATTTATATCTAGCATTCATTATATACTTTCATGCATGTATTGTATATCATTCGTTCATTCATGCATTTATGCATTACTTACATATATTACATTAATTGCATTC
The DNA here is from genome assembly GCA_029216955.1 of Iris pallida. Lineage (NCBI taxonomy): Eukaryota > Viridiplantae > Streptophyta > Magnoliopsida > Asparagales > Iridaceae > Iris > Iris pallida. The sequence continues at coordinate 24,960 of JANAVB010023982.1, read as the reverse complement.
CTACATGCTTGCATTCAACCATATATAAATTAATATAAAGAGGATATGTATCATATATATATCATTTCATTCATCTAACATATCATGCATTACATACTCTATATTCATTTAATATCCATACTACATAGGCTCATAGGTTACACAAATGCATATATCGTATAGTCACTCTTTTACTTAAAACCAATACTGTACCAATTGGGCATTCACTAAATTTTAGGATTAAAGTATGTTGTAGTACTTAATGTTAGCTTTCCGAAACTTCAAACGGATCGCATTTTCGTGTCCGGAAGCTCCCAAAATTGCGAAAATACCAAAACGCGTTCGTCTTTCGTACAGCTGACACTCAAATAATTCTACAAAAAGTTACAAAAAGAATTTGGCTTATTAAAATATATATATTTGGAAAGTTAACTTTGATACGGTTCTTTTAAAAAAAAACGGAAGATAAATCGGAGTTTTAAGCTAAAAGTTATGATATTTCTAAGTTGCTATTGCTACTAAAAACGTGGATAAATATTATGACGAATTTGGGTAGTTTGAGACAAAAGAACACAAGTATATAACATAATATATCAAGAACTCACTCTCTACACTAATATATACATATGAGACACTATAGAACACATCTCCAATACAAAAATATGAGATTAAACATGTAATAATTTATTCGTACATAACAACAACACATAGTGTGTCCAAATTTGGGGTTTTTTCCACATGGACACAACCACAACACAAAGGACACTCCTATGACCTCGAAATGGACACAAAATGGACACAAATGGAGATACAACCATGGGAGTCATTCCTATGGGTTCAAAATAGACCTATATGCATGAGAAAATAAAAAGGAGAAGGGATTTATACCTCCCGGTAGATCGAATCGAAGAAAAGCCTTCCCGGAGCGACACCGACACGTAGAGATTCCAAAAGGATACGAACGAGCTTCGAATCCTCCCAAACTTGGATAGCTTCCTCCTTGGCTAGAATGGAGAAGGAAAGAAGAAGATTTGGTGGCGAAATGGAAGGATTTGGTGGAGAAATTGCTAGGGATTGCTCTCTAGAAATTTGGGGAAGAACAAGAGAGAGAGTGTGGATGAGAATAATGAAATGAACTTGAGCCTATCCTCTCCTAAAGTGGCTGGCCATATGGGGCTATTTGTCCTATTATCGTAAGGTCCAAAATGCCTCCACTAACCTATTCTATTAGTATTAGGAAAGGGCTAATTGGTTGGGGCTAAATTTATCATTCTAAAGTCTCTAATCATACTAACCTTATCCATAATAGTTAGTCTAACCTCTAACTAAAATATTTCTATCATGTGGACCATGGCTAACTAATGTGTGGGTCCACTAAAGTCAACACTACCCCCCGGGTCCCCGTTTCAAGTCGGATTGAGTTGAAATTCGAACCCGACTCAAATAACCCAAAATAATATCATAAATAATAAATAAATTTTAAAAATATTCAAAAATGTAAAATGACAAAAATACTTCTATTTCTGAAAACTGGGGGTGACAAATTCCTCAAAATTAAAACCAAACAATAGTAAAATGTCAAAATCACAAGTCATAATTTTAAATAGTTTAAAAATGATTAAAAATCACCAAAAATCATAATATGAAATAATTATCAATAAATAATAAGTATAATTCCAAAATTTTAAAATTATCCTCATTTGGAAAACTGCGTGTTACATGAGAGATTTGTAACTCCACCTTCCTAAAAATTTAAAATTTTTAAATTTTAAATTTATTGATTAAACAATTTAGAATTTGTTACATCTTTTTAAATACATGAGAAGCTATTATAACTATATCATTTTCATGTTATAATTCAGCTTGGGCCATTTCTTGGGCTTTTATTCTTGGGCCCTTTCCTTTACTTTAGACAGGATAGTAACATATCATGTTCTGTAAAGCTTCCCTATTTTTGTTAAATTGAAATTCTCAACGAACTCCACTCCTTCCTCTCACCAAATTGGCAGGGAGGAGATTGAACTTTCCTGCTCAAAGTGAGCTTAATCCTCATACATAACCACCTATATATTCTCAGTGTAGATCGACGTTCTCAAACAAATTGTAAAAATTCTCCAAATTCTTTTTCCTCTCATTCTTCTCTTGAGCTCAGCTACCGAGTGGCCATGGCGATGGCAGCAACTTTCCTGAAGGATTGCTCGTAGACGAAGACTGGCGATCGGCGAGAGTTCCTCTCCTTCTTGTTTCAACAGTTCCTCATTTCCTTGAGTTTGGTAAGATCGATCCTTCTTTTTGAGAATTCTCGTTTTGTGAAGATGTTGTGATTCGATTGATGATTAAGTTCTTCATCTCAGAATCTACAGACCTGAAGGTTTTAGGACCATTAAGTTGATCGATCGGCTTGATTCCTGTCTGACGAAGAACGAGGTGAGTTGAGTTCTTCATTGAGACATTCATCATGAATCTTCAATTTGGTTTTAGATCGATTTGTGATCTGATCTAGATCTGAATCTAGATCAATCTCTAGTGATATTGCTTTGTTGTGACCAGATGGTTTGTGTTCATGAGTGAGTCTCTTCGACGAGCGATCGGTGGATTTTCGAAGTCTGGATTCCGTGATCTCTTTTTTAATTGAGTAATTCCTAGGTGAGTTTTCCAATTTTATTAATTCCTGTGAATAGTTAGTATAGAATTTTGTCTCTGTTCTTAAGCTATAGTTATTTCGAGTCGATAGGAAGTGGTATAGAGTAGGGAATATTATAGAGGAGATGTCCCAAATTTTCTTTCTCATAATAAATTCTTGTTCGACGGAATGTTGCAGAGATTTCTAATCCAACTCGGATGCAGAGATTTGTGTCTATCTTTTGATTTGTCCTCAGGAGACACATATCAATATATTGCAGGTAAATCCCTTATTTAATATTATAAATTTTGATTTTAATTATACTTAAGATATCAAATGACCATGAACTTGATCAATAACAAGTGGTAGGAAGTTTTCTAATCTATACTTAGATAACCATGGAGTATCCTAAATTATAGGACTGGTGTAGCATTCCTTAGATATCAGTTATTAAATCAGTTCTGATCACTAGAGACTGAATTGCTTTGGTATCATATTGGACTGTTTAGAACTGAGATTAGGACTGTATATTGAAATAAGTTAGGTTTGTACATTATCCTGCTGTTAGACTGGTACATTGGACTGTACTGAATGAGTATTGGACTGGTATTTACTATAGGTTGCATTCATATTGATAACTGATTATACATTTTGATATCTGAGTTATGTGCTAAACAGTACATTAATTCAATTCAAAGTCCTGGACTAATGAACCTAGGAGATTAAAATCACAGGTTACGTTGGACTGATTTGTAGGCTGGATATTGGATTGATATTGCACTGAGACTAAATAGCTAATACGAGGAGAGGATATGGATTTTACACAAATCCTTCTTATTTGATACAAAATGGTGTATCAACTTTATCCAGTTCCTATTGAATACATTAAGAGCAGGTCATAATATTTAGGAATGATAGTTAAGACTGATTTGGACTGTAGGATGTCTGATTTGGGACTGTATGATATTCTGATTTGGAATTGTGTGATGTTCTGATTTGGACTGTAGGATGTCTGATTTTGGACTGAACTGAGACACATAGGACTGGTTTAAGCTCTGTTCAGGACTGACTAATATGTCTTAGCTAGGACTGATTGATATCAGTCCTATTTAGGGACTAAACCCACCTGAGATTGGTGTATAACTGTGACAATTTTACTTGGAGTTAGAGTAGGATTTGTCACCAGTGTGTTACCCTTTTTTCCTTTTTTGAACTGAAGACAGTACTGTACCTGAAGGTTACAACCTATATTTCGATTCCTAGAAATCAGATTTAAGCCAAGGGTTATTACTGTTAAAGAATGTCTCTAATTACCTATATAATCAGGACAATTCTATAGGAGAGCTATTAGAATGGATGGTTTGATTCTTATGAAACCTGAGAATCTATATAGATAGGTTAATACATCAACTGTTGTTTGTCTCTATGGCATATAGCCTAACCCCATGAATACATTGGTTGATCTCAATAAGCAAACATGAGGAAAACTGAAATTAGAATGTGTAGGTAGTAACTTGAGCTAACAGTATGATGGACACTTAGAATGATTTGATTAAGTTCAGCTCTTTGAGTATTCAGGGGATTGCAGTAGATGGTAGTGGAAGGAACCTGAGATTGACTTGTTTCAGTCCTATCTTGGACTGAATGTTATCAGAGATTGAAGAATCATCTTCAGGAAAATATTCGAGGCAATTAGACTGGTATGTATCAGTCTTAGATAAGACTGATTCATGTCAGTAATTTTATTGGACTGATAATGTAGAAGTATTTACCTGGACTAAGAAATCAGTTATCCTAACTAAGAGGGTATGTACCATGCCTTGTAAGGCTGAGTAGTACTAGTAATGGTTAAGATTAATAGTATCCTGGTTCAGGATTTGAGGATGCCAGCCCCACATTGGGACTGGACTGTTTCAGTGACCAATTGCCGTTATCCAGTGACTTGGGATGAGCTGTACAGGCTATTAGTTGCCTAAGTCACCTAGCTAGTATTATAGTTATATGCTTCTATATTAGGATATCCTTGTGGCAATTATAGGAGCTAATATAGTTAGTTACTATAGAGTGGCTCGGTAATCAAGTCTATGAACCTAGAATAGTAATCAACTAGTTTAATAGAAATTATTATGTAGCAATGGTAGAGAGTTGATTTATAAGATATGTCACTTCACGTTCCCAGAATACGTATTTTAATACATGTACTGCTTAAATGTATTTATTTAATATTTATCATTTATTTTTCTGTATTTAAATTTCTTTAATTTTATGCTAATTAATTTTCTTGTAATTTTATTTTCTGCTTTTACTTTGCTTTTGGGTTCGGCCTGAGTTGGTTTACTTCCCAGCCTTGGGTGGTTCAACATGAACCCACCTACCACCACCCCCATTTAAAAGCTCCAAACCCTTTTCCTCTCTTCATTACTTCTCCTTCTTATTTACTCTTCTTCTTCTTCAACCTTCATACTCTCCCCCACCTACCTAGCCGCATAGGCAAGTGCCAACTTGCTTCATGATGGAACCCCAGTATTATTGTTCCATTATCTTCCTTACTTGATCTTAAGTCTCTTTAGTACTTAGCATTTTCTATTTCCATGGCTCATTTTGTGTAGATCTAAACTTGTTGTATTTTCGTATTTTTGGGTTTTGATCTAACTAATCTTATTATTTTCAAGTTTTGATGGTTCCATGTTGTAGAAAATTTTATTCTATCCTATTTTGACCTATGAAAGTCCATATTTGGACTTGGAATGAAGGATTTAGAGAGCTTGGAAGCAATGATTTCCATGGTTCTGTTTTCAGAAATTCAGAGAAGAAGAACAGTTCTGGCCGCATGGCTCCTTGCCGCAGCTTAGCCGCATGAGCATTCTGGCCGCATGAAGATTTCAGCCGCATGAACTTTTCTAGCCGCATAGCCTTGGCAACTCTCAGCCGCATGAACCTTGCTTTAACTTTTCCTTCGGCAGCATGTCGCATAGCTCAGCCGCATGGCGCGTTGCTGCATAAGCCTTAACAGATCTTGGCCGCATGAGCAGTTTCCAATTCTAGCCGCATAGGACTTTGCTAATTCTAGCCGCATAGGGCCTTGCTAATTCTGGCCGCATGAGACTGTTCATCCTGAGCCGCATAATGGACCAGATCCCTTAGCCGCATAGACCTGATTTTTCCTGGCCGCATGACTTCAGCAGCCGAGCCGAGCCGCATGGAACTTGTTTCACCCTAGCCGTACGGGATAAATCTTTTCTGGCCGCATGAGCTTGTTAGCTCTCAGCCGCATGAATCTTTTATCCTTCAGCCGCATGAGCTTGTAACTTCCCAGCCGCATGAACCAATTACTTCTCGACCGCATGTGCTTGTTATTTTCTAACCGCATAAAGCTTGTTATTTTCTAGCCGTATGAGACCTGATCTTCCTGAGCCGCATGAACTTAGTTTCCTTGGCCGCATATGCATGTTTTACTCAGCCGCATGAACCAATAATTTTTCGGCCGCATAAATTCTAGCCCATAATGCCTTTTGGCTGATTTTGTCCCGAGTTGACATTAATTAACATTGATTGTTATCTTAATTTATAATTGATTATGCGTTCCTAGTTGGAACTAAGAGACTGGCTAGTCGTCTTATTGAATTGAATTGAATGAATGAGACACGTTCATATTAATTATGAACTATTACAATCGATTGGCCGATCCAGAATATTGGCATATAGGCACGTGCAGGCTTCAATTTATTTTTTTCTACAAAAGCAGCATGTGTACTTTATGGTCAAGGCATGATTATTCCATGGCTAGTTTTGATTGTTGCATTACGCTATATAGGACCTACATTCTAACCGTACGGGTATCGTTGTAGAGTTGGGCATATCGTACTTTGTACGGAAGTACTTATTCTGAATGACCATGATCCACGGCATGGGATTTCACTTAACATAGAGTCTACTAAGTTAAATAAAATAATGATTGCATGGAGAGAATGGATTTCCGAGTTCTTACATGGCAGCCCTCTTTGGGACTATTAGTACCCGACAGGCCGGCTGGTTCCCACAGATACTGTAAATCTGCCACACGAGCAGGGAGCGGTATATGCTTATATTATTTATTGTGTATTGATGACGGGCATCCTGCTGGGACTCGTCTAATTTATGATTGGCGTAATTGATTGACTGGGTAGACTAGCCTTGCTTGCACATAGTAAGAACTGAGGAATCCTTATTGCATATTTCTAGGATAACTTAGAACTCACAGTAGCAAGCCGTAGTAGTTGAATGGCCGTTTAAATTGATTTGTTTGTGTACAGTACCTACTCTGTTAACTATCGAGATGATCAGAATATCAGGACATGACGGGTCAACTTCTGTCCTTGTTTGGTTGGGAAGTTGGTTCAAAGTGTCGTAATGTTATGAGAATTCTAGTAGCAAGCAGAGATCTATATATCATATTATCGTATTTTCTTATTACTGGTTTTAATTCCTCATATCGTGCTTTTTTGCAGTACTTGCTATTGGAGGTCTAACCTCTCTGGTTTAGAATGGCCAGATTTAGAGCCGGTCCCCGAGGACTCAGCTTACTTCCGCCTCCAAGATGGTTAATACTAGAAGGATGATCGTAGGAGGACTCGACTGGGTTCCTTACTTTCCTGCTCGTTTTATTATTTACTTTATACTTTGCCGTTTGGCAACGACATGTTAGTCGGATTATCTTGTACTTACCTTTACATAATTGTAACTAAGTCAGGCTGCAGCTGATAAACAATTGTGTATACTTTGCTATATCTTCTGGCTATATTTTGTGAAGCCAAATATCAAGAACATTTTGACTGAGCGTTTGGGACGCCTTACTGCTTTATCTTACATGTTCTCTTTTACTGTTTCTTGTTCGAATGATTGAGACAATAGATGTAAAGTAACCATAGCGAGACTTTCATGTAGTATGTACCTCCTCGTCTTTTAGATAGCATTGATCGTATTATACGATATTCCTCTACCCGTAATACGTAGCTGGCTGAGTCATTTTCCCGCTCTTCAGTATTCTGGTTCTGAGGCGTGACAAGGTTTTAGTGGTGGCCCATGCAGGTCTATTTCAGACTTGTAGGGTATTTTAATTTATAGGATGTCTCAATCATATATGTTCTCTCTTGATCTCATGATTCGTTGATTCTCAACCCTAGCTTGACCTTCCGGTATCCTTGGACTTTATTGATCTTTCCTGTCCGATCGTTTGATGTTCTCTTGTCCCTTTTCTTAGGGGCACCTGGTCCGCATCTGTCAGGACTGGACAGCAACAACAAGGGCAATATAGACAACCTGACCATGTTGGTCAGCAACAAGGGCCAGTGCTACCTCAAGAGACTATCCAAGAAAAAGTGATAGTAGAACCAGCAGCTGGACCGCAGTATCTGGAGGTTCCGACAATGCCAATAGTTCTACCTACCCCTGTAGAAGTGGACACACCGACCCTTCTGGAGATCATGAGAGGGATGATGGCTACTCAGCAACATCAGATGGTAGCCCAGCAGCGCATGTACGCTCAGTTGTAAGAGCAGAATGTGCTACTCAACCAAGGATTACAGACGACTTTGGAAAGAGGGGCGAGGACCGATTCAGGAGCATCAACCAGGTTTTGCAAGTACAACCCCCGCCGTTTCGAGGGCACAGAAGATGCTATCTCAGCAGATGCATGGCTTAAGGATATTGAGGCTGTTTGACAGCAGCTAAGGTACCGCCAGAAGAACGTGTGGATCAAGTGAAGTTGTTACTTCAGGATCTCGTACGTGATTGGTGGGAATCAGAGGAAGTAGGCATCAGACGTCCTGTTGCTTGGAATGATTTTTACCGTAAGATTCAAGACAAAGTACTATAGAGTTGTGGCACAGTTTGAGCTACAACAGAAGTTTATCAACCTCAAACAGGCCGACAAGACAGTAGATGCTTATGTAGCGGAGTTCTGCAGATTGAGTAGGTTCGCCCCGGAGATGGTAGCAACAGAGAGCCAGAGGGCTATGAGATTTCAGCAAGGGTTTCATCTTGAGCTCTTGCAATTGATAGAGGGGCACAATTACCAGACTTTTGATGAAGTGTTGACGGCAACCCGAAGGCACGAGATCACCATTCAGAGGATCACGGCAAGGACTGGAGGTCAGAAGAGATCCCACAGTCATATTGAAGGAGGAGGGAGTAGCGCCCGAACAACAGCACCATTCCTTGGCGTTCGTATTCACGATGTGGCAATACGAGGGCCAACACCACCACCAAGGCAGCAACACAAAACAGAGGAAGAACCAGCAACACCCAACGGGCTGCACTTATTGTGGGAAGGCAGGACACACTAGAGATGTGTGTCGGACATTGAACGGGCAGTGTTTGATATGTGGAAGTCCAGATCATCGGGTTACCACCTGTCCTATGAATTCGAGGTCAGGAGGACCAGTACAACAATTTTCTGCTCTGCCAGCACCAGCGGCAGGCCAGTTATAAAACTTCTAAATTTCTACTATATTTTTAGTACTTTTTTTTGTATTTATACGTCGCATAGTCGTATTGTACGTCGTACGGGAATTTATTTTTTTTCGTATTTCTCGTCGAGTGCGAATATGTGCGAGGTACATATTTTTAGAAAAATATTTTTGATTTTATTATCGATGATGTTTCAAAATAATATACATAATAATTATTTTTATTAAAATTAATTTAGCAAGAAGGTATTTTAAAGATTTGATTATTTATGTTTATTTTCGAAATCTGTTTTATCTAAATTATTAAAAATAGTTTAAAATTATTTTCTATTAACACTTAAATATTTATTACGATTTTTAAAATTATTTTTATCTAAAATTTATTGAAAGAAATACTTTAAAGATATTCCATATTAGTAGTTAAATATTTAAGGTAATTTTTGAAATTATTATTATTATTTTATATTATTTATAAAAATTTATTTTGAATTTCTTCTATTAATTAAACTTATTATGGGTATTTAAATTTGAAATTTTCTTATTACTTTAAAATGCGTAATTTAAATATGGAAGTTATCCATATTGAATTTGGATTTGAATATATTAGATTTAATTCGAAATTCGAATTTGGATTGAATTCGCTTTAAATCTATTTAAATTAATATGGTATTATCTATTAGGGTTTTAAATAATTCAAATCTTATCTAACTGGGAATTCCCACATCCTATAAATAGGCAGGTACTCCTCCATAAATTTAACCATCCACAAATTTTCCCACCCACGTGAGTGCATCGTGTCCATGTAATCCCTCCCCGTCCAATATTCTTATTCTATTTTTTTACAAATACATTATCCATCTCTCCCTCTCCGTGTCGATAGACCCGACACAATCAAATATCCAATCCCAAATCCTAAACCTAACCCTAACAACACCAACACAGCCCACCATCGTCAGACTCCCCCACTTGGAGCCATTCTCCCCGTCTCGACCTCGCTACCCAGCGATCAACACGACAGTCCCACCGTCGCCACCGTTAGCAAGACCACCATAGCCACCAGCCATCACCCCATAGCCGTCCCGGCCATTGCCACCAACATGCCGACCCCGTCCACAGTTTCGACATCCCGATCGAAACCGCCGCCTACAGCACCTCAACCGCCATCCAGATTTCCGACCAAAACAACCAACGACCACCTCCATCACCGCACGAAAATACCACCGCGGCCGACTTCACAACCAGCACAAAAAAAAAGAAAACCCAAATACGCACACCCCATAACGTATCTCCGGCGAGCCGAACGTCGGTTCCTGCGCCTCCGCCGCGCACGGCGCAGCACCATCGCCGACGCCCGATCCCGAGCTCCATCGCTGCCCCTGCCGGCCACCGGCGACGGAGCCGTCCGACCGATGGAGAACCATCTTCTTCTCCTCGCCGCCTCCGTCGCCATGTCCGCCCGCCGGCGTCTCCGTTCAACCCCCGCATCCGCCGCCGTGCCCAGCCGCTGCCTGGTGCATCGTCCACTGTTGCCAGATCTCCCTTTCCCGATTAGGAACCATCACGACCGTCCTAGACTCGTCGGCCGCCGAGCCTCCGGCACCCCGACAACCCCGAGCGCCCTTCTCCGCCGCCTCTTCTTCCCCAATCTCCTCTTCACTCCCGATTCCTTCCCCCCTCTCCTTTCAATCTTCAGCTTTCTCTCTCTCCCCCTTTCGTTCACTTTAATAAAATAAAGAGAAAAGCACAACAGCTTGTGTGTTATTCCTATTTTCTATTTTTATTTGTTGTTTGTTTTGTTTATGTTGTTTTTTTTTGTGTTTCTTCTTTTCTTTCCTTTGTTTCAATATATTTATTATTAATAAATTTCCATAAATGATTTAGTTGTATGTATATTGTGAAGTATGGTTATTAATAATAATAATAATAATAATAATAATAATAATCAAAAACTATTTGGAAATTATGTATAGTTGTTTTCAAATTACTAATGTATCAAAATATATAGTAGTGGGCTTGATCCTTATCAAAACTGGTTTTAAAATTTTAAAATAATTATTTTAACTATTTTAAATATAGTGTGTTGACCAAATTAATATTCTTACAAACTTAGGTGTTTTGCCTAAAACCGATTTTTTTAATTATTTATATAAAATATTTTTATTAAATTAGATTATAGTCTTGAGCAAAAAAAAAACGAATTTTTCTAGATTCTCAATTATATTTTTTTTTACAAAAGTAGTTACCAAAACCTCTGCAATGTTTTCTAGTATTGACAAATAATTACCAAAGTATTTTTAGACTAATGAACTACTTTTCAAATATTATAATACCTTCTAAAAATAGTATATATAATTACTTGCGACTAATTTTCTCTTTGTTATCATCATTGATCATGCCTAATCATACGTACCCACTTCTTGCGAATTTGGACCCTTACCTCGCCCTAACTAATTTGTCCGCCCTGACCAATTGGACTGTTGGACCCGATGGAACCGTCTGTGTCGTCAACAGAGGCTCCCTTGCGTAGTTGTAATACCGAAGTCAATCTGTGCCACCTTTATTGTACCACACCAGGTAGCTCACAGGCGTCGCAACAGGCAAGTATACCTTGCTAATTAACTGTCAATTATTTATTTTCGGTATTATTTATTTTGTTTTCATATTGTTAGTTTCCTTTGTTATAAACTGCGCGTCCAAGCCACACTTGGGTGCAAGCGACTTTATTAGTCGTTTTATTTTACTATATGCATGTTAACTTAGTTGTAGTGGACTACCCTCCTATTGTGGGATATTTTATATCTCCGCTGGCCATGACACTTACACTACACAGTTTGAGAAATTTTGCTAGGGGCACGACTTATTGACTAGCTATCTCTAAAGTCGTATGACGGTAGATAATCGTAACTGCTATGACTAGGGTTTTAGAGACTCAAGCAGTTACAAAAACTGGACGAGCCATGGACATGACTTGAACAGTATAGGAAATATTGGGGGAGGACAGTCGCTAGTACGTATGGGAATCCAAACAGGTAAAGCACAGTCTCCGGATGGAACTGTGGTAATTTATTTGCAGATACCCTCTGACGTTTTGGACGTTACGGACGGATACAGATGACTGGATGCCAGTTACGTACACATAGCCTAAAATCCCACCCATGCATATGAAAGTTGTCCTCTAAATTGCACATTAGGCGGTTAGAATCTCCTTTGCATATTTGTGTCTAGAATAGTCCTTTATATTATTTTATTTTGACAGTTCATATTAGCTTGTTCTTCATGTATCTTGCTACGTCCGTCTGAGGACCTGATTTTTCCCAGGTGTGTGTTCATGTCTTCTGCAGGCATTCTAGCCAAGGCCGTGATTCTCTCCATTCTTTCGAAGACAATTGTGCTTGGTTGTCTTGCCATTTTATGGATCGATTCTTGTACATTCTTTCATTGAGATAGTTGGTAGTGGAATTTGTCTCCGCCCAACGATTGTATCATAAATATTCAAGTTGATTTTTATATTATTATTCTTTTCATTGTGGATGAGATTTAGTTTGTCTTAGATTACTGTATTTTACAGCTTATGTATACATACACGACACCTGTACTTCGTATGTATACAGCTGGCATGTCTACGTACTTAGTCCTACGTATTTTGGGATTGGGGTATTACCCCAGTATCGAGGGCCAACGGTGGGTGGCAGTAAGATCGTTGGCACAGCGCCTGTCACGCCCCGATCCCGCAGAGTCCTTTTCGTCCTCGCTTCGGGCTCTTTGGGACCGTTCGTCCTCGCTAAGGCGTGATGTCGTGCAAGCCTAAGTTGCGCTTGTACAAGGCCAAGACCTGAAACAAGACAAGATAGACAAGTTTGATAATACGCAGCGGAACGTATCGCAGATAATTGAAGCAGCAGCGGACATATTTCAGAATACATGCATTGAACACAATGGTAACAAGAAACAATTCTCTTTATTGATTTCATTTGAACAGATTACAAGCTCTCAATTCTCTCTGATACAATGTTACATTCTCTCAGAAATAATACAGATTACAATGATCCCGTTCCCATACATTACATCCCTTTATATACAAAACCAAACTCTTGTACAGATGTCATCTCTTGGGCATCTTTTCTGATTTCTGGCTCCTGAGGATGAGGCTCAGGCTATCGCTTCGGGCTATCCTTCTCGATGCATGGTGCACCTGCATGCAGACTGATGATGGGTCAGTATATCAGCATACTGGTGAATGTGTGAACAAAGAGCTACATTTGTCTGAAACGATCACTGTTCATTTAGTGAGAAAACATTTTTTGTGATGTGATCTTGCTACTCTTTACCTAGATTCATTTCATGAATGCATTAGTCAGTTTACATTCTTTTGAAAACACATCTTTGAAAAGCCACAATCATTTCCATCTTAGCCGTTGTGCCTCCCACGGGTTCAGCTCGTCGTAACCGCTGTGACTCGCATGGGTTCAGCTCGTCGTTAGCCGCTGTGACGCTCTTGGGTTCAGCTCGTCGCTAACCGCTGTGACTCTCATGGGTTCAGCTCGTCGCTAGCCGCTGTGACTCTCTAGGGTTCAGCTCGTCACTAAGTGGATTCCCCAATGCGCATGCGATATCAAATGAATCATGCATAAATCGAGCAAGTCATAAACAATTCCATCTTCTTTTCAGGCAGGATACAGATCTCTTTTCTTAGCAGACAAGGGGCAGGTTCTCTTTTAAGCATACTCAAGATTACAGTCTTGTTATTAACAAAAGCATTCAATCGAAAACTTGATTCGGGCGCAAGCGAATCATAAAACGAGTCTTTGTCCACTCACCCAGATTAATCGTCTTCTGTTGCAGAGCCAGCAATCCGATCTTTCTGTTTATCTAGTGCCTTCACGGAGCGGGGCACTACATAATTACCCACCGAAAAGAAGTTTCGTCCTCGAAACTTAAGTAGAAACTTACGATATCCTTAGCAGCGATAGTCCTCATCCTTCACCATCATAAAATATTTACGGACTTTTTGTATGGAACGTTCATCTTATTATTGATATCGAGTAGGCAACAGAATTTTAATCAGAAGACATGGACAAATTCAATTGAATCAAAATTAGCCAGAGGATCGTGCTCTGATACCATTCTGTCACGCCCCGATCCCGCAGAGTCCTTTTCATCCTCGCTTCGGGCTCTTTGGGACCGTTCGTCCTCGCTAAGGCGTGATGCCGTGCAAGCCTAAGTTGCGCTTGCACAAGGCCAAGACCTGAAACAAGACAAGATAGACAAGTTTGACAATACGCAGCGGAACGTATCGCAGATAATTGAAGCAGCAGCGGACATTTCAGAATACATGCATTGAACACAATAGTAACAAGAAACAATTCTCTTTATTGATTTCATTTGAACAGATTACAAGCTCTCAATTCTCTCTGATACAATGTTACATTCTCTCAGAAATAATACAGATTACAATGATCCCGTTCCCATACATTACATCCCTTTATTACAAAACCAAACTCTTGCACAGATGTCATCTCTTGGGCATCTTTTCTGATTTCTGGCTCCTGAGGATGAGGCTCGGGCTATCGCTTCGGGCTATCCTTCTCGATGCATGGTGCACCTGCATGCAGACTGATGATGGGTCAGTATATCAGCATACTGGTGAATGTGTGAACAAAGAGCTACATTTGTCTGAAACGATCACTGTTCATTTAGTAAGAAAATATTTTCTTGTGATGTGATCTTGCTACTCTTTACCTAGATTCATTTCATGAATGCATTAGTCAGTTTACATTCTTCTGAAAACACATCTTTGAAAAGCCACAATCATTTCCATCTTAGCCGCTGTGCCTCCCACGGGTTCAGCTCGTCGCTAACCGCTGTGACTCGCATGGGTTCAGCTCGTCGCTAGCCGCTGTGACGCTCTTGGGTTCAGCTCGTCGCTAACCGCTGTGACTCTCATGGGTTCAGCTCATCGCTAGCCGCTGTGACTCTCTAGGGTTCAGCTCGTCACTAAGTGGATCCCCCAATGCGCATGCGATATCAAATAAATCATGCATAAATCGAGCAAGTCATAAACAATTCCATCTTCTTTTCAGGCAGGATACAGATCTCTTTTCTTAGCAGACAAGGGGCAGGTTCTTTTTAAGCATACTCAAGATTACAGTCTTGTTATTAACAAAAGCATTCAATCGAAAACTCTGATTCTTAGGGCGCAAGCGAATCATAAAACGAGTCTTTGTCCACTCACCCAGATTAATCGTCTTCTGTTGCAGAGCCAGTAATCCGATCTTTCTGTTTATCTAGTGCCTTCGCGGAGCGGGGCACTACAGCGCCGTTCATGACACAGGCTCAGATGTTTCGGCAGCAGGGACCGCCGATACAGCAAAAATAGTATAGACCACCCCAGCATCACCAAGGCAGGGGCCAGCAGCAATACCAGGCTAGGCCGCAACATGGGAACCAACAAGGAGGTCGAGGGCAGACATTCACTTTGTCCTTGGAAGAGGCACTGGCATCGGGAGATGTTGTGGCAGGTAACATTCTTGTCGTCTCATATCCCGCAGTAGCATTGTTTGATTCGGGAGCATCACACTCATTTATATCGGCACAATTTACGATACGGCTAGGAATGGAGTTCGAGGCATTGCCAGGGAGGTTGAATATACTCACTGGTAATGGGCTCGTAGGAGTTAGTAGGATTATTCTAGAATGTAGCGTTGTAGTTTGCGGGCATTCTTTACCCGCCCGGTTGATAGAATTTTCTGTTGGAAATTTCGACGTTATCTTAGGCATGGACTGGCTGAAAGACAGTCATGTGATAATAAATTGTCGTAGAGGAGTGTATCTTTTGATATTCCAGGCATGAAGCGGTTCACCTTAGTCAGATCAGTAGTAATTCAACAAGAGCAGGGAGTAGTAACGGCAATGAAAGAAGTTCAAGTTCCGAAGGTAGTTGAAGAGTTTCTAGATGTATTTCCTGAAGAACTTCCAGGTCTACCACCGGTTAGAGATATTGAGTTCAGTATAGAATTGGCACCTGGAACTAAACCGATATCAGATCGAGTTTACAGAATGGCGGATTCAGAGCAGGCCTAGGTATATCAGCACATAGAGGAATTGAAGGAGAAGAAGTTCATCCAAGCTAGCATATCACCATGGGCAGCACCAGTAGTACTTGTGGAAAAGAAGGATGGGTCATCCAGATTGTGCATCGATTACAAGAAGCTTAAGGCAGCAACAGTAAAGAACAAGTACCCATTGTTAGCCTAATAATTATATCATGTTTTTGAATATGGCTAATCAATTAAGTTTAACTAGTGATATCACTAATATTCATGTAATCACTATTTTGTTGCTAATTAAACTTAGCGTTGTCCTATAAACTTAGCTTATCTTAAATGGTCTATATCATATTGCTATGCTTGTATCATACTGCATCATATTATTTTGTTTCGTCTAACATGTACTTACAGACAAGCAGTAAGCATGATCAAACCAGGACATATGTAACAAAGAATTATTGATGGGCCAAAGACGGCATAATACAAGAAGATTTCTCTGAACCGCCTAACGACCTATCCGGGGCCTCGCATCTGTTTATCTTTGGACGATTGCCGTCAAAGAAAATGCGTCTTCAATGTCAGAAAAAAAGACGTCATCAAAAGGGCTATTGGTTTTCATATTTATTCTGTATTTTTCCTTTTATTGAGTCTAGGAAAAATATGAGATTGATCGGATCGGTACTGGCTTAGGTTATTTACAGTCCACAAACAAAATAAGCCTACCTACGTATCCCAAAAATCCACAATTCCAAAAGGCCCAAAACCTATACAAATTTGGTTTATTCCTTACTGTTCTGAACCAACAGAACTCTGACAGAACTCTGACCGAGTTCGGTCCGAGTTCGGTCTGTTTAAATTAAATATTTGTTGCCTCCAAATCTGTATGCAACGTTCGTATGCGAAATCCTAGCATCCGAACTCTGCCCGAACTCTGCCCGAGTTCGGTTCCCCAAAAATACTATAAATAGAGTTGAGATTACCATTCATCTCAACAATCCAATTTCATCTCTTCTCTTCTCTATCTAAAGTGTTCTGAGCTTTTACTTTCATATCTAAGCCTTTACGACTCTTAGCCAAGCCAGTACAGTTTCTGTTTAATCTAGAGTTTGGTGTTGAAGAGTTGTATCGGAGGTTGTATTCAAAAAATGTTCCAGTTTTCCAATTGTCTTCTGGAGTCGGTCGTGCGCTCATCACCAAGCACGGTGTTGTGAAGTCAGTCGTGCACTTGTCGCCAAGCACGGTGTTGTAACAGTTGCAAGCGCTCAATTAAAGCTTGTGTCATAGTGGATTAACAGCGAGCAAGAGTACTCGCGACTGGACTAGTCCTCTCAAAGAAAAACCAGTATACATCGTGGTATTCACTGAGTTTGAATTCTTGACTCTTACTTTACTGTATTTTATTTACCGTCTTTTATATGCCATAATATATAATTGCTTAATATTTTAATTGGTAATTATTTTTTGCTGTACACGCACACACTCTATTCACCCTCCCTCTAGAGGTGCTCAACGGTCCTACACCCATTACCCAGGATCGACGACTTGTTTGATCAGTTGACCAGAGCTAGAGTTTTCTCCTAGATAGATCTTTGTTCAGGGTATCATCAAGTGAGGGTTCGAAAGGAGGATATTCCCAAGACAGCTTTCAGGTCAAAGTATGGGCATTATGAATTCTTGGTAATGTCGTTTGGTTTGACCAATACTCCAGCAATATTTATGGATTTGATGAACCGTATCTTTATGCCATACTTAGATCAATTTGTCGTTGTGTTTCTTGACGACATTTTCGTATACTCTGCTAGTGAAGAGGAGCATGAAGACCACCTCAGGAAATTATTGCAGGTTCTGAGAGAGAACCAGTTGTATGCCAAGCTCAGCAAGTGTGAGTTCTGGACGGATCATATTTCATTTTTAGGTCACATCATATCAGGAGCTGGAGTAGCAGTGGATCCCAAGAAGGTAGAAGTAGTAGAGAGTTGGCCAGTACCCAAGACCGTAGCAGATGTGCGGAGTTTCTTGGGATTGACAGGATATTACAGAAGGTTCGTATCAGATTTTACAAGACTTTCAGCACCCATGACCCGCTTGACACGGAAGGACGTGCCATTCGTCTGGTCGGCAGAATACCAGGCATCATTTAAAAATTTGAAGCAGAAGTTGATATCAGCGCCTATTCTTACCTTGCCAGTTGGACCCAGAGGTTTTACAGTATATTGTGACCCGTCAGAAAAAGGACTTGGGTGTGTCCTCATGCAACATGGGAAGGTGATAGCTACGCATATAGACAACTTCGGGACCACGAGAAGAATTATCCAACTCATGTTTTGGAGTTGGCGGCAGTAGTATTTGCTTTGAAGCTATGGAGGCATTACTTGTACGATGATCGAGTGGACATGTACACAGACCACAAAAGTCTGAAGTACATCTTTACTCAGAAGGAACTGAACATGAGACAGAGAAGATGGTTGTAGTTGATCGAGGATTACGACGTGGAGCTTCAGTATCATCCAAGCAAGGCTAACGTGGTAGCAGACGCTCTTAGCAGGAGAGGCAGCACATTTATGTTGACAACACGGAAGCATATCTTAGAAGACCTTCAGAAGATGGGCATCGAAGTTATACTTCCTAGTGATGTAGGAATTCTAGCAAGTCAACAAGTTCAATCCGACTTGGTAGACAGGATCAAGGCGGCTCAGGCACAGGACCCAAGGATTCAGAAGCTTAGGGCAGAATGTGAGTCAGGACTCAGAAAGGAGATGCAAATTCATGAAGATGGTATACTTAGATTTGGATCACGTCTATGTGTGTCTAGTGGAGATATCAGACAGGAGGTTATGACAGAAGTTCACAGTTCTCAGTATTCTATACACCCTAGAGGGACCAAAATGTACCAAGATATCAAGCAGCACTTCTGGTGGAACAGAATGAAGAGAGAAATAGCTAGATTCGTTTCCCGTTGCTTGATATGTCAGCAAGTGAAGGCAGAACAGCAGAGGCCAGCTGGATTATTGTAACCGCTTCCTATTTCAGAATGGAAGTGGGAACACATCACAATGGACTTTGTGATCGGTTTACCGAGATCGCCAAGTGGTAAAGATGCTATTTGGGTGATAGTAGATCGGCTTACAAAGGTGGCACACTTTCTTTCTTTCAGAGTAGGGCAATCTACAGAAAAGTTGGCAGAGTTGTATATGCAACAGATAGTCAGGCAGCATGGAGTCCCTGTCAGAATTGTGACAGATAGAGATACCCGTTTTACATCACATTTTTGGAAAAGTCTATATCATAGTCGGGTACTAAGTTGAGATTTAGCACGGCTTACCATCCACAGATGGACGGGCAATCAGAAAGAATAATTCAGACTTTAGAAGACATGTTGCGAGCTTGCACCCTAGATTTTGGAGGGTCTTGGAAGAGCCACCTGTACTTAGTCGAGTTTTCTTATAACAACAGTTATCAAGCCAGTATCAAGATGGCGCCATTTGAAGCACTATATGGTAAGAAGTGTAGGTCGCCACTAGCATGGGATGATATCGGGGAGAGGAAGATACTAGGTCCAGAAATGATTGTTCAGACAGTTAAAGTGGTTAAAGGAATTAGAGAGCGACTTTGAGTTGCGCAGGATCGGCATCGTCATTGGGCGGACCAGCATCGTAGGCCATTAGAGTTTTCTGTTGGGACCACGTATTCTTGCGGATCTCACCTATCCGTGGGGTCATTAGATTTGGCGTTCGCGGAAAGTTGAGTCTGCGATACGTGGGCCCATTTGCTATCCTTGATAGGATAGGCGATGTTGCTTATCGTTTATCCCTTCCACCTTCGTTACGGAAGGTGCATGATGTATTTTATGTATCTCAGTTGTGAACGTATGTATCGGATCCAAGTCATATCCTTGATTATTCTGAGCTGGTTGTTGGTACCATCCTGTCTTACGAGGAACAGCCTGTGTCCATTTTGGGCCGAAGGGAGAAGATACTTAAGAACCGACCAATTAACCTTGTCCGGGTTTGCTTGGGGTCATCACTCTTTAGGGAAGTCAACGTGGAAAAGTGAGGATGATATCCGATCATGGTATCCACACCTATTTGACTCACAAGGTATATTTCTTTTCGTACACCTTGATTGTCTTAACTCCTCATGCGTGCCACCCTATGGATGGAACTACTTGATGTCGTAGATTGTTAAATATAGATATGTTACTTGCTATTGACATTGTAAAATGATTGTTTGCTCAAATTGCTTATACTTTGATTAGTTTAGCTTTGATGTTCCTATCCTGCTTGAATTTAAAATTCCGAGGACGAAATTTTTCTAAGGAGGGTAGAGATGTCACTTTTCGTTCCCAGAATACGTATTTTAATACATGTACTGCTTAAATATATTTATTTAATATTTATCATGTATTATTCTGTATTTAAATTCCTTTAATTTTATGCTAATTAATTTTTCTGTAATTTTACTATCTGTTTTTACTTTACTTTTGGGTTCAGCCTGAGTTGGTTTATTTCCAAGCCTTGGGTGGTTCAACATGAACCCACCTACCACCACCCCATTTAAAAGCTCCAAACCCTTTCTTTCTCTTCATTACTTCTTCTTCTCATTTACTCTTCTTTTTCAACCTCCATAATTCTCTCCCACCTACCCAGCCGCATAGGCAAGTGCCAACTTGATTCATGATGGAACTCCCGTATATTATTCCATCATCTTCCTTACTTGATCTTAAGTCTCTTTAGTACTTAGCATTTTCTATTTCCATGGCTCATTTTGTGTAGATCTAAACTTGTTGTTTTTTGTATTTTTGGGTTTTGATCTAACTAACCTTGTTATTTTCAAGTTTTGATGGTTCCATGTTGTAGAGAATTTTGTTCTACCCTATTTTGACTTATGGAAGTCCATATTTGGACTTAGAATGAAGGATTTAGAGAGCTTGGAAGTAATGGTTTCTATGGTTCTGTTTTCAGAAATTCGAAGAAGAAGAACAGTTCTGGCCGCATGGCTCCTTGCCGCAGCTTAGCCGCATGAGCATTCTGGCCGCATGAAGATTTCAGTCGTATGAACTTTTCTAGCCATATAGCCTTGACAACTCTCAGCCGCATGAACCTTGCTTTAACTTTTCCTTCGGCCGCATGTCGCATAGCTCAGCCGCATGGCGCGTTGCCGCATAAGCCTTAACAGATCTTGGCCGTATGAGCAGTTCCCAATTCTAGCCGTATAGGGTTTTGCTAATTCTAGCCGCATAGGGCCTTGCTAATTCTGGCCGCATGAGACTGTTCATCCTGAGCCGCATAAGGGCCCAGATCCCTTAGCCGCATAGACCTAATTTTTTCTGGTCGCATGACTTCAGCAGCCGAGCCGAGCCGCATGGGACTTGTTTCACCCCGGCCGTATGAGATAAATCTTTTCTGGCCGCATGAGCTTGTTAGCTCTCAGCCGCATGAATCTTTTATCCTTCAGCCTCATGAGTTTGTAACTTCCCAGCTGCATGAACCAATTACTTCTCGACCGCATGAGCTTGTTATTTTCTAGCCACATAAAGCTTGTTTTTTCTAGCCGCATGAGACCTGATCTTCTTGAGCCGTATGGACTTAGTTTCCTTGGCCGCATATGCATATTTTACTCAGCCGCATGAACCAATAATTTTTCGGCCGCATGAATTCTAGCCAATAATGTATTTTGGCTAATTTTGCCCCGAGTTGACATTAATTAACATTGATTGTTATCTTGATTTATAATTGATCATACGTTCCTAGTTGGAACTAAGAGACTGGCTAGTCGTCTTATTGAATTGAATGAATGAGACACGTTTATATTAATTATGAACTATTGCAATCGATTGGCCGATCCCGAATATTGGCATATAGGCACGTGCATGCTTCAATTTATTTTTTTCTACAAAAGCAGCATGTGTACTTTATGGTCAAGGCATGATTATTTCGTGGCTACTTTTGATTGTTGTATTACGCTATGTAAGACCTACAACCTAACCGTACGGGTATCGTTGTAGAGTTGGGCATATCGTACTTTGTACGGAAGTACTCATTCTGAATGACCATGATCCACGACATGAGATTTCACTTAACATAGAGGCTACTAAGTTAAATAAAATAATGATTGCATGGAGAGAATGGATTTTCGAGTTCTTACATGGCAGTCCTCTTTGGGACTATTAGTGCCCGACAGGCCGGCTGGTTTCCACAGATACTGTAAATCTGCCACACAGGCAGGGAACGGTATCTGCTTATATATTTATTGTGTATTGATGACGGGCATCCCGCTGGGACTCATCTAATTCATGATTGGCGTAATTGATTGACTGGGTAGACTAGCCTTGCTTGCACATAGTAAGAACTGAGGAATCCTTATTGCATATTTCTAGGGTAACTTGGAACTCACAGTAGCAAGCCGTAGTAGTTGAATGGCCGTTTAAATTGATTTGTTTGTGTACTGTACCTACTCTGTTAACTACCGAGATGATCATAATATCAGGACATGACGGGTCAACTTCTGTCCTTGTTTGGTTGGAAAGTTGGTTCGAAGTGTCATAATGTTATGAGAATCCCAGTAGCATGCAAAGATCTATATATCATATTATCGTATTTTTTATTACTGGTTTTAATTCCTCATATCGTGCTTCCTTGCGGTACTTGCTATTGGAGGTCTAACCTCTCTGGTTTTGTATGGCCAGATTTAGAGCCGGTCCCCGAGGACTCAGCTTACTTCCGCCTCCAAGATGGTCAATACTAGAGGGATGATCGCAGGAGGACTCGAGTGGGTTCCTTACTTTCCCGCTCGTTTTGTTATTTACTTTATACTTTACCGTTTGGCACCGACATATTAGTCGGATTGTCTTGTACTTACCTTTACATAATTGTAACCAAGTCAGGCTGAAGCTGATAAACCATTGTGTATACTTTGCTACATCTTCTGGCTATGTTTTGTGAAGCCAGATATCAAGAACATTTTGACTGAGCGTTTGGGACGCCTTACTGCTTTATCTTACATGTTCTCTATTACTGTTTCTTGTTCGAATGATTGAGACAATAGATGTAAAGTGACCATAGCGAGACTTTCATGTAGTATGCACTCCCTCGTCTTTTAGACAGCATTGGCCATATTATACGTTATTCCTCTACCCGTAATACGTAGCTGGCTGAGTCATTCCCCGCTCTCCAGTATTCTGGTTCTGGAACGTGACAAGATAGATTTTAAGTAGAGGGCTAAGCTAATGAATCTTGATTAGAATTGTTAAATAAACCAAATTAGTTTTAGTATGTTCATTAATCAACTTGTAATTCTAAACAGGAGGATTTCCAGCTTTACTACCCTTTCTCGATCACCCGGAGCCAGGCAAGTATACTCCTCGGATTTGTTCATTTCTCATGTCTTGTACATTCATCCTTGTATCTCCTTGTTCATACGATATATCACGGCATTGTCTGTTTCATGTTTCATGTATTACTTGTGTCTGGGAGAGAAAATACTATAGATATGTTATCAAACCCTGTTACTATTCATGTGAATAGCTTGAGTCCCGCATCGTGCACGCGGGACCCGAGCCGTACCATTTCATGTTCATTGTATCTACCCAAGCCGATCACACAATCTAGATGTATTTCAATATTGCACATGTCAGGATTCAGGTTGTATTTCAGGATTCATGGTTGTGTTTCATGTTCAGGTTGTACTTCATGTTCAGGTTGTATTTCATGTTCAGGTTGTACTTCATGTTCAGGTTGTATTTTATGTTCAGGACTCTTACCATGTTCCCTGTATTTACTTTCAGTATTTCCTGTTCAGTTTCATGTCTTGTCTCATTTCCTGTACTTATATATTTCATTTTTGATTCATACCATGATGTTCATGTTCATTTCCTTGGATATACTTAGCTCCGCTCCTGACTAGGATATGTTGCAGGTGAGTTGGAGGTTCTGTGCGACACGTATTATGGGGGGGAGCCATTAGATGCAGGAGAGCTAGCTGGTGTTGCTCTTGACTTAGAGGCTGCAGAAGCCTAGAGCTTACCTTAGTTTTTCTAGATTATTTCCTTGTATTGAGACTAGTAGACTTACTTTCTTTTGCTGGAATGTAATAATTATGACACATGTACTTTTATCATGGGATACGTTTATAGATATTGTGTTTCATACTTGTCTTGATATCTGGTTAGTTTTTTGTAGATTGGTACAGCTTACTTTGTCGTGTCTAACGACAAAGGCTGGACGTGTCCGACTCGTATCCGATTATTGGGAGCGGGTCGTGACATCATTATCGCTTTTCCATTATCAATCTTCTGTAAATAGCATCATTATCGCTTTCTTCATTCAGCGGTAGATCGAAGATGACTGCCATATCATCGATGCTTGGCACAATTTTAACAATGGTGCTCAATTCAAAGCACCCGACGCCATCTTCTTCTTCTGTGTAACATGTAATTAAATTCTCAAGCCCTTCTGTTACCTTGGCCAATTCGGAGACGTGGACTCTTTTTTGGTAGAAAATCTCGACAAAATTCCAGAAACCGGTATTCTTCAAGGAATCAATAACTGGCTCAGGAAAACGGCCAACATCTATATTGACCACCTCCATAAGATTTAGCATTGGCTTGAAAGTAGAATGAAAAAGTCTTGATTCCTTATTTCTGACAGATTTTTTTCTACAAAACAAAAAAAATAAAAAATTAGATTTCTGTCAACTGTTCTCCGTCGATATAAAACAGAGAATAGCCATTCTCCTTCAAATTGAAACGGAGAATGATCATTCTCCGTGTTAATTAACACACGACGAATGGCCATTCTTATGGGTTTTAACCCTGGGAATGACATTCTTCGTTTCAAATTAAATAGAGAATAAACATTCTCAATCGTTT
>JANAVB010023981.1:27500-35000 GCA_029216955.1 Iris pallida | reverse complement strand
TGCAACGCTTCCATTCCTCGGTCCCGTGCGGCCGATAGGGGCTGTCAGGCCCACGCCGTGCACAGAAATTCTTCGCGTGCACAGAAACTGCAACAACGCTCGCATTCCTCAGTCCCGTGCGGCCGATAGGCCCCGTCAAGCCCACGCCGTGGGCAGAAATTGTCGCGCGACAGAAAACGCTGCGAATCGTCGCGCAAGCAAAATTCGCAAGCGCGCGCTCGCTAAATGGCCGCGAGCGTGGAGCCGTTCGACGCGCCGTGCGCCCCCCCGTGCGCGCGCGCGCGACGAACATCCCCCCTTCACCACCTACTCCCCTATAATAGATTTGCAGTTTTATTGTGGGGATGATTCCGGGGGACCAAAGTGCTTGAGAAGCTTGTCATTTTTCGCGCGCAGCCGCAGGCCGCGCCCGTGCTCGCCGATGCAGCCTGTCAGGCCCACGCCGTGGGCAGGAATCTGCCGCGGGGCAAACGAAGTGCCGCGAGGCACACAAACCACAGCATATGCGCACCCGGTCGATCCCGTGCGGCCGATAGGGCATGTCAGGCCCACGCCGTGCACAGAAAATCTTCGTGCGCGCAGAAACTGCTGCAACGCATGCGTTTCTGTGTCCCGTGCGGCCGATAGGGCCTGTCAAGCCCACGCCGTGCACAGGAATTGTTCGTGTGCGCAGAAACTGCTGCAACGCTTGCATTCCTCTGTCCCGTGCGGCCGATAGGGGCTGTCAGGCCCACGTCGTGCACAGAAATTGTTCGTGCGCGCAGAAACTGCTGCAATGCTTGCGTTTCTGTGTCCCGTGCGGCCGATAGGGCCTGTCAGGCCCACGCCGTGCACAGGAATTCTTCGCATGCGCAGAAACTGCTGCACCGCTTGCATTTCTGTGTCCCGTGGTGCCGATAGGGCCTGTCAGGCCCACGCCGTGCACAGGAATTCTTCGTGTGCGCAGAAACTGCTGCAACGCTTGCATTTCTGTGTCCCGTGGTGCCGATAGGGCCTGTCACGCCCACGCCGTGCGCAGAAATTCTTCGTGCGCGCAGAAACTGCTGCAACGCATGCGTTTCTGTGTCCCGTGCGGCCGATAGTTGTAGTGCCCCGTCCCGCAAAGTCAATCGGAGGAATCGAAACGCCGACGGCATTCGGACTTGGCCTTACAATGGCGACTCGAAGACATCGCTCAGGTGGGGGAGTTTCGGTGAACTTGCCTCATCTTTGCCTTCACTTAATAATTCGTGTTTTCAACTGCACAAGTAGGCTAATATAAAAGCTACGAACGCACATAGCTAAGGGAGTAATCCCGACCCGTCGGAATGTCTTAGAACATGAAAAATGGTCCCACGGTCTCAATAGAAGTCGGCTCAGCGTGCTTTGAAAATGACACTCGATCCTTCGTCCCGCGGCTTGGGAGAAGGAAAAGTTGGTATTCGACACAAACGATGAGTTAGCCTAGGTCATAGGCGTCGCCCGCTTAAATGCTCGATAAAGCATGTCCGTTTCCACTGCGCAAGGCTTGGCATAGCCTTGGTTCGTCCCTCGGGTTAAGTTGTAGGCTTGAGTAAGTTAGGCAAAATTATGCCGATCGACCTAAGTCATTCTAAGTGCCGTCCCGCTCGTTCTGCGGTTGTCAAGTCAAATAGTCCCACGATCTCACGGGCCGTCATATAACGTATGACTTGGGTGATAGCGTCACGTAAGACGGAAGTCAGTTACAGGCACGAGCTACGGTTGGCACGATGTAAAGTTAGCCACGGTCCATGGCACTTAAGGAACACGTTTGTTCAAGTTAAGTTGGAAGGCTACAAAGTAGTCGTTCCCTCGAGTTCAATGTAGTTCGAGGCGGTCCCTCGGTTGGGAGTCTCGCGTGCCTATCCACGTTAAGTATTCGAGGCGGTCCCTCGGTTGGGAGTCTCGCGTTCCTATCCACGTTGAGTTTCGAGGCGGTCCCTCGGTTGGGAGTCTCGCGTTCCTATCCACGTTAAGTATTCGAGGCGGTCCCTCGGTTGGGAGTCTCGCGTTCCTATCCACGTTAAGAAGTTCGAGGCGATCCCTCGGTTGGGAGTCTCGCGGTCCCGAGGCACGTTATGCCAAGTGTGATTCGGAGCACGAGTTGCTAAGTATAGTTCCGGTCGTACCAACAAGTAGGCCATGCATTTACGTGAGTCTAGATGTTCCGTAGGTGCGTGGTCATTGGACACCTTGTCGACAAGGATTTCTGCCTAGACTGGTTATACGCCGGGGCACCGGGCCCAGTCATCCTAGGGGGTAGACGTTATAGCGCGCATGCTTTTATTGCGTGGGTAGTCGGGGGCTTTCCATGGGGCTAGCTACCTTGCATCGAAGGACCCGCCGCCTGCCCGAGCTATGTCCGCGATGGCTTGTCATGCCAGTGGCCTTTCATATAGATAAATGGCGTGCTATGCGGCGAATCCGCATGCACGATGTCGGTCATAACAAAGGAAGTGTAAGCACGGTATGCGTTGAATAGTTGAAATGTGTGCTCGGTTGCACCCAAAGAATTATAAAGTCTACGTTTCGGCTATACGTAAAGACACGTGCTTCGGCACGAGATACGTTATCGTACTTGAGTTCTCAACATCAGTTCCACAAGTTGGGTTATACGTTTCGAGTTAAGTCGAGAAGGGCCGTAGGGCAGGCAATTGACACGACCTAGTCGTTACGTCCAAGAGTATGGTACGAAAGACAGGTATGAGTCGGTACGTCGACAATGTAAACACGAGAAAGGTCTAGAGGCAAAGTATGGGTACGTTTTTAGTGCAAGGCACGAAGATGGTCTAAAGACACTAAATAGGCCGAGCGTCGGTCCTAAAATCGATCCTAAGGCAAGACTAGAAAGACAATCGTAAGGGGACTTGTAATGCACAAAGTAAAATAAACGTGTCGGTTCTGTATGGGTGGGCGAGAAGCTCACTCCACCAGTACAGTGGTACTGACACCCACACAGTATTTATGTGCAGGCACAGGTAGAAGCTCGTGGCGCGGAGCTCGCTTGGATGCGTCGAGGCACGGAGTTCCTTGGCGATTCGAAGCGTGCGGCCGCATGGATTCGAAGACTTATACGGGACATAATGTATGGACATCGCCTTCCGAAGCTTCCGCTGGATCGACAATATGTATCGAGAGATGAGAGAGAGCTGAGCGATTTGTAATGTGAGACGAGTGTATTTGAGTGATTGTAATCTTGGCCTTGTGCCCCCAATGTAACCGTTGTTTCAATATCAATAAAAGAGCTTCTTTGAATAACTCGTGTTTGTTCTAAATTTCCGCTGCGTGTTCAATGTCTCTGCTCGGGACTTCTGTGCGACGACCCTGTCGCAGCCGCTGTAATCGGCCGTTATGGAACCCGCCTTGCACGAGCGCAATCTAGGCTCGTGCGGCATCACGCCTTAGCGAGGACGATCGCTCCTACGGGAGCGGGGCGTGACATAATGGTATCAGAGCACGACTTTACGTCCTTGGACTACCGATTGAATTCTTTAACTTTGTTGTTTCCGAGAACTCTGAATGTTGCTTCCGCAAGTTGTTATCGTTGGTGCGCTCTCTCTCAAACGTCCCTCGGCATGTCCATACGATAAGTCTAATATTTTCGAAAGCTCGTACAAGCGTTCAATCAAACTAATCGATAGGTGGTGGCCTTTGGGCCGAACGGTGTCGACCTTGAGTTGATAGAAAATGCGTACTAAAGTTAGCAAGTCATGTGCGTGCCTAACGAGTCCTATGTCAACATTATAAAATGAGCACGCAAAGTCGGAGTATAGTCCATACGGGATGGCTATGCACACGGCCTTTTTGGCTAAGTTGTGTTTTGCGTCGCGCACCTTGACCCTTGGTGCAAATGAGTCGCGAGCGATATCAAGTATCGCTTGGTCGGGAAAGAAGATACACTTAGAGTGTATATCGATAGGAACGTTATCAGACTAACGCTTAGGCGTACACGAAGGATTGATTGGGATTTTGAGGATTGTGCGAACGACTTAGTGCGTCGATACGAACGTGATTGAGGACTAAATCGGATGGCTCGAACCCGAGTGGTGTATGGACGTTATAGAAATTGTTCGAGCGGAACCAGAGGAGTTACGGATAGTACGAGTATGTCGACAAGCGATGATATCGCAAAGCCTTAGAACGAGTAGCGCTTAGATGGTCATGATTCGAGAGTCGCAAACGTGATACCGTTCGAACGATTTGTAAACGATAGTACGAATTACGAAATGGTTGAATGGAAATTTCTAAACGATAGAATAAATGGATGACTTGATTGAAGAAATATGTAGTCGATGACTTAAGATCGACGAATAAACGATACGTGAATTTGGGTTGAAGAAATTGATGATGTAAACGATTCGAGGAGATAATCCAGTCGGACGATAGCATCATTCGCACGACTCAGAATTCGTTGCAAACGAAGATCGTCAGGTTACGTATATCGTCGATGGTATTGAGGCGTATCAAAGATGATATGCAATAACTCGGAGGTACTCGGACTCGGTGAATGACGATCGTGCAAGTGCTATTATTCGGTTGGATACAATAATTAGGATTTGATTGAGATGAATGTTGGATAAAAGTGATCGTGTTTTGATGGTTGCGTTGATAACCACAACGTCGACGGTCTTGTCTTGTGCGAGCGCAACTCTTGCCTCGCACATGCGTTGCGTCGGATTTGGGGCGATCGTTCCGCGTGAGCGCTGACATGGTGATTCATGTCGCGGGAATAATCGAACTCAGAAAATTTGGACGCGACAACTTCGATTGTCCCGACTTGTTGGTTTGATACGAAGGAGAACTCGAGAATGTTAGGACTTGTGATTGACGGTTGATTAAAACTTGAGGATTGAGTAGGTCCAATCCGCGCATCGAGAATGAACGAGTCTAGACACGAAACAAGAGTTACGCCCCGATGAGAATGATTATTCCGCGGGAGCGTTGCATGGTGAGTCATGAACCACCGTGGATGATCGGACTCGCGTGAGATCGGAGCGTGGCATATTGTTAAGTCAGACGACCTTGTGATCGATTACGTGAATTGGAATAGATGATTTTGGAAGTATGAAATGTGAATTATGGTTTTACGATGAATCGTGTTGTAGCGTGCTTGACTTGGAAAGATTGATAGGCAGATTACGTTGAACGTGTTCGAAGAGATAGACGATGCAAAATGGCGTGATGAACGAGCGATATGTTCTTATCGAGGATTGGTTGAAACGTGAATTATCGTATGATGGCTTTACCGATACGACTCGTACCCCGTGCGACGAATATGGGGATGTGCGTAGGAAATCGATGCTCGAAGTTTAGAAATCAGAGTGATGCAAGCTTGGGTAGAAAACCCCGTACCATCGATTTGGTTTGACCTTAGGATGGGGTCAGTGTTGATATCGTTGTTTGGGAACTATGATTCCAGTACTGACGAAAAGACATAGCCTAGCGGTTAGGCAGGCATTCGAGCGCGAAGCGATAGGAGTTACGGAGGCACCACTTGCGAGTCTTGGCTGACATGCACGTATATCAGGGACGCCCGAATATGTGCACGATCCGACTCGAGTGGTGATGGCGGATTCGCTATCACGAGGCTTGGCTGAAATGCATGTATTTTGGGGACGCCTGGAATATGTGCACGATCCAACTAAGTGATACGTTGAATTAAGTGAGACTTGAGGAACGAAAAAGTGTCGAGGATTTTGAAATCGTGAGTTTCAAAGAAATGTTGATGGTAATACGATCATTGATTTTAGACGAGTTCGAATGTTGGTTGATCGATTAGTGTGCCTTACGACTACGTTAGCGATAGCACGAGCGTGGCTCCAAATCGAAGAAATGCGTAGGCGGAGAGAGTACGATTAAGTCTTGGCCATAGAGACGGTAGGATGGTTTGCCTTCAGGAAAGTCTCGAGGACGAGACTTGTTCTGAGTGGTGTATGTTGTAGTGCCCCGTCCCGTAAAGTCAATCGGAGGAATCGAAACGCCGACGGCATTCGGACTTGGCCTTACAACGGCGACTCGAAGACATCGCTCAGGTGGGGGAGTTTCGGTGAACTTGCCTCATCTTTGCCTTCACTTAATAATTCGTGTTTTCAACTGCACAAGTAGGCTAATATAAAAGCTACGAACGCACATAGCTAAGGGAGTAATCCCGACCCGTCGGAATGTCTTAGAACATGAAAAATGGTCCCACGGTCTCAATAGAAGTCGGCTCAGCGTGCTTTGAAAATGACACTCGATCCTTCGTCCCGCGGCTTGGGAGAAGGAAAAGTTGGTATTCGACACAAACGATGAGTTAGCCTAGGTCATAGGCGTCGCCCGCTTAAATGCTCGATAAAGCATGTCCGTTTCCACTGCGCAAGGCTTGGCATAGCCTTGGTTCGTCCCTCGGGTTAAGTTGTAGGCTTGAGTAAGTTAGGCAAAATTATGCCGATCGACCTAAGTCATTCTAAGTGCCGTCCCGCTCGTTCTGCGGTTGTCAAGTCAAATAGTCCCACGATCTCACGGGCCGTCATATAACGTATGACTTGGGTGATAGCGTCACGTAAGACGGAAGTCAGTTACAGGCACGAGCTACGGTTGGCACGATGTAAAGTTAGCCACGGTCCATGGCACTTAAGGAACACGTTTGTTCAAGTTAAGTTGGAAGGCTACAAAGTAGTCGTTCCCTCGAGTTCAATGTAGTTCGAGGCGGTCCCTCGGTTGGGAGTCTCGCGTGCCTATCCACGTTAAGTATTCGAGGCGGTCCCTCGGTTGGGAGTCTCGCGTTCCTATCCACGTTGAGTTTCAAGGCGGTCCCTCGGTTGGGAGTCTCGCGTTCCTATCCACGTTAAGTATTCGAGGCGGTCCCTCGGTTGGGAGTCTCGCGTTCCTATCCACGTTAAGAAGTTCGAGGCGATCCCTCGGTTGGGAGTCTCGCGGTCCCGAGGCACGTTATGCCAAGTGTGATTCGGAGCACGAGTTGCTAAGTATAGTTCCGGTCGTACCAACAAGTAGGCCATGCATTTACGTGAGTCTAGATGTTCCGTAGGTGCGTGGTCATTGGACACCTTGTCGACAAGGATTTCTGCCTAGACTGGTTATACGCCGGGGCACCGGGCCCAGTCATCCTAGGGGGTAGACGTTGTAGCGCGCATGCTTTTATTGCGTGGGTAGTCGGGGGCTTTCCATGGGGCTAGCTACCTTGCATCGAAGGACCCGCCGCCTGCCCGAGCTATGTCCGCGATGGCTTGTCATGCCAGTGGCCTTTCATATAGATAAATGGCGTGCTATGCGGCGAATCCGCATGCACGATGTCGGTCATAACAAAGGAAGTGTAAGCACGGTATGCGTTGAATAGTTGAAATGTGTGCTCGGTTGCACCCAAAGAATTATAAAGTCTACGTTTCGGCTATACGTAAAGACACGTGCTTCGGCACGAGATACGTTATCGTACTTGAGTTCTCAACATCAGTTCCACAAGTTGGGTTATACGTTTCGAGTTAAGTCGAGAAGGGCCGTAGG
>JANAVB010023981.1:15000-20000 GCA_029216955.1 Iris pallida | reverse complement strand
ACTCTTGGGTGCAATCGGGTTGCGAGCGATATCAAGTATAGCTCGATCGAGAACGGAGATACACTTTGAGTGTATATCGATAGGAACGCTATCGAGTTAACGCTTAGGCGTACGCGAATGATTGACTTGGATTTTGAGGACTCGTGTGAACGACTTAGTACGTCGAGACGACGTAAGCGAGTACGCTAGAGATTCGTCGAACGAATCTGAAGGATATCTTAGTGCATGGCGCGAACGTGATTGAGGATTAGACCGTATGGCTTGAACCCGAGTGGTGTATGTGATAGGTTCGAAGAAGAATAAGAATGAGTGTCAACGACTAGTCGAGTGGCTCGAACCCTGAGTGGTGTATGGACGTTATAGAAATTGTTCGAGCGAGACTAAAGGATTTACGGATAGAACGAGTATGTCGGCGAAGCGATGCAATCGCACAAAGCTCTAGAACGTGTCACGTTTAGTTGGCCGTGACTTTAAAAGTCCCGAACGAGATGTCGCTGGACAACTTGTGAATAGGTAACGCATGTTAGAAAATGACTCGGAACGATGAATGGAAATAAATGGTCTTGATCGAGGAAACTTAGAGGAACGTGCGTGCGATGTCGAATTGATGCAAATGAAATGTGACTTGAGTTTGGAATAACGATCTTGAAACGAGCTTTGAGGAAAAGCGACTGAACTTGATCTTGAGTATCGGGAGAAATTGAGGAATATCCAACTCGGACAACAGCATCAACGCACGACTCGAAATTGGTTGCAAAGGAAGATCGTCAGGTTACGCATATCGTCAATGGTATTGAGGCGTATCAAAGATCGATATGCGATAACTCGGGGATACTCTGACTCGGCAAATGACGATCGTGCAAATGTCATTGTTCCGATGGATGTAATAATCGGGATATTGAAATGTGTCGAGGAAAAGGGTAAACTTGGCTCGAGGATTTTCTGGTTGAACAAATGACGGGTAAACTATCGAATTGAAATCTGACTTGGATGAAATGAAATGCTTGGATTTACTTCGACGATAACCCCAACGTCGACATTCTTGTCTTATGCGAGCGCAACTCCAGCCTCGCACATGCGTCGCGCCGATTAGGGCGATCACCCCGCGTGAGCGCTGGTATGGTGATTCATCCAGCGGGGGTGATCAAACTTGCACGGCGTGGCAATACGATTGCTTCGACTTGTGGTTTGACGCGAAGATGACTTGAAAATGATTCGGTGTGCTTGAATGATTAAGTTTGAGGATTGAGTAGGTCCAATCCGCGTATCGAAAATGAATTAGTCTAGACGCAAACAAGAGTTACGCCCCGATGAGAATGATTATTCCGCGGGAGCGTTGTATGGTGATTCATGAACCACCGTGGATAATCGGACTCGCGTGAGATTGGGGCGCAACATATTGTCAAAGCTAGATGAACTCGTGATCGAATACATGAATTGGAAAGAATGGATATGTGAAGTATGTGATCAGAATGAATTCGGATATACGCGGCGAATGCCTTGACGAGAATAGGTGATCGTGCTCGATGTTTAGAAATCTGAGTGACGCGAGCTTGGGTAGAAAATCCCGTACTACCGACTTTGGTTTGACCCTAGGATTGGGGTCAGTGTTGGCATTATTGTTGGGGAACTATGATTCCAATCCTGACATTGACTTAGCCTCGAAAAAAAAAAAAGATGGCCTAGCGGTTAGGCGAGACGCCCCTGTTCCATGTGTTAGCAATCAAAGGATTGATCTTGAGGATTGGCATGAATGGATAGCATGAATCACGAATGTAGAAAACCCTGCTCACGAGACTTGGCTGACATGTATATATTTCAGGGACGCCTGGGTATGTGCACGATGCGACTCGAGTGAGAATGACAAATTCTCTATCATGCGGCTAGGCTGAATGCAGGTATTTTGGGGACGCCTGAAATGCGTACACGATCCGGCCAAGTGATACGATGAGTTCTAGCACGACTTGGGGAGTGAACAAGTGTCGTGAAAGTGAAATCGTGCTAGTAAAAGTTGGTACAACGAATTGAACCATTGATAGGAAGTTATGCTCGACGATAGTGCAATACTTGGTCGACCCCGCTAAGAAGAAATCATACTGATTTCATGAACGAGAACGCTTGAGAAGCGAGTCGGGTCATCTCGATGACCGAGATGAGCGAAAAGTGAATTTGCCGTAGCCTGTGACCCTCGCATTTGATGACTTACAACGTGCCTCGTGCAGCCATTCCAGTTCCATGACACGTCGAAATAGCAACCAAGACGAAGAAAATACTCGAATTGAATAAGTACAATCAACTCAAAAATGAATGAAAGGCTATTCGATAAAATCGACCCAACGCGTGTGACACGGAACTTAGAAAGATATCAAGTATGGTTCGATGTCGTCGAACGATAGGACCGCTCGATGAAATTGTCTAAGAAACACGAAAACACGAGTTAAGAAATGGTAGGATGACCTGCACTCAGAAAGTCTCGAGGACGAGACTTATTTTGAGTGGTGTATTATGTAGTGACCCGCTCCGCCCTAGCGGAACGCCGATTCCAAATGGCAAGTGCAACGACTCAAACGAGCCGTCGACCCGAAGAGTTGCTTCGACCCGATGAAGTGTCGATGCGAATCGATGCAAGGCTTGCATTGGCCCGACAAGATGAATCCAGACTTAGACTATCGAAGGCGTGCTCGGAGGATCGCTCGGCCGATGCGAACATCGCTAAGGTGGGTGGCTCCGATGAACCCGTCTGTGCTTAGCCTAGACACATAACAATGCGGACACTATCACGAGAATCGCTAGGCGATAACACCCTGCATGCTAATAAATGATTCAACGCACCTAGCTAAGGGAATAATCCCATCTTGCATGCTTGTTTAGAATATGGAAAAGAACTCGGTAATTATAGATATGCTCGCACCGCGCTCTACGCTCGTGCTAAGGCACAAGCTCACGTTCATGTCCCTTATACGTTCAAACAATGAAACAATGAATGGTTTACAACAATGAAACGGGAAGGCTATCAACATAGTCGCTCCGAGTAGAGTTTAGCAACATTGGAAGGCTATGGGACCGATGGGTCGCCAAGGCGACTTCCATACTGGGAGTTGCATAATGCGTGGATGAATGAATCAACGAATGAATGAATAAATACATGAATGACTCTATGAACGAACGAACAAGTTAAAGAATGAAATGAAAGAAAGAATACATGAAAGATAAGACATGGAAGACGCTAGCGACAGGTGTGACGGGCACGTGCAACGGGGCTCGCTACCCGCGCTGTACGGACGCCAACCTGGTCGTTAACGCATTATGGCTAAGGGTTAGCCTACGGCTCGGAGATAGCCGCTAAGTTAAAATGATAAGACAATACGAAATGGTCGTGGACAAACGGCACGGGCGATGGGGGGGAATACCGTGGCCGTCGTGTGGAAGGATTCTGCGGCACGGGCGTTGGGGGGGTAAACCGTGGCCGGCCTAGGCAGAATCAACGGCGCTTACGGGCTGCTTGGGTGCGGGCTTGGGCACCAAGAGACGTAAGTAGGAGGGTATATTCAAGAGACTTAACGGGGTGTACCAGCCATCACCCTACGCTAAGTTGAGAATTGCCACAGGGGAATGTCCTAAATGGCTTGTAAAGCCAGCGACCCGTGCATGTAGATTAAGTGGACTATGCTGGTGGCAATCCACGTGCAAGTTCTTGCATTGAAATCAAAGTAATCTAAGTTAAATGAACAAGTGCCTCCTGAACATGAACATGCCCGAAATATAACACTCTGAACATGCTTGAAATGTAACCTGCTGAACATGCTCGATATGTAACACTCCTGAACATGCTTGAATGAAATACTCGAAACATGCTTGAATTGTAACACTCTAAAAACATGCCTCCGACGTGCTAGAACATGCCTCCGACGTGCTAGAATCCCGAGACATGGACACACACTTGATATTGAATGCGTGCATGAATCGTGTTATGTTATTATTCATGAATTGTGGTTTAACTTGGTTTACCTTGAACAGGGAAGGCCGGACGGTAAGTATGGGTAAGTCGTGTATGTATTTCTCATGCGACACCTGAATTCGGTAACACAAGATAGGCTATGCAATATGCCATGAAATTGATCCTAAGGCAAGATTAGAAAGACAATGAATGATAGAGATGCACAAAAGATTATAGAACGTGTTTGGTAATGATGGCATTGTGGGCGAGCCAGCCTCCCCACCAGTGCATAACAATGTACTGATAACCCCACAGTATGCTTGCAGGATAGCAGGAGACGTCGGCGGGTGCGGAGCTTCCGTCGAACGCGTCAAGGCGCGGAGCCAACTCTGGGGGCCTTGGAACGTTGCAAGAAGCTGAAGCACCCTATACAGGACATAATGTATCGGAACATCGCCATGTATCCTTCCATGTTGTAAGCCATTTGGCACCCCTTTTATGTTTCAGAGAGAGAGAGCTTGAGCGATTTGTAATATCGGCCTAGCGCCGCTTGTAAACTTCGTGATTATCAATAAAGAGTTTGATTCGTATTCAACTTGTGTTCATTTATTTTCCGCTGCAAATGGGAACACTCTGTGCGACTCTGTGGCCTAGGAATCAAATCGGCCGTTTCTGGACTTGGCCTTGCACGGGCGCAACCTAGGCCCGTGCGGCATCACGCCTTAGCGAGGACGATCGCTCCTACGGGAGCGGGGCGTGACACCGGCCCCCATCCGCTTCCCTCCCGACAATTTCAAGCACTCTTTGACTCTCTTTTCAAAGTCCTTTTCATCTTTCCCTCGCGGTACTTGTTCGCTATCGGTCTCTCGCCGCTATTTAGCCTTGGACGGAATTTACCGCCCGATTGGGGCTGCATTCCCAAACAACCCGACTCGTCGACAGCGCCTCGTGGTGCGGCAGGGTCCGGGCCGGACGGGGCTCTCACCCTCCCTGGCGCCCCTTTCCAGAGGACTTGGGCCCGGTCCGTCGCTGAGGACGCTTCTCCAGACTACAATTCGGTCGG
>JANAVB010023980.1:0-43546 GCA_029216955.1 Iris pallida | reverse complement strand
AGTTATCCTATAATGGGAACAAAAAGGTCAGATTTTGGACAATTTGCAAGACTAAAGCTAGAAATAAATTTGAAGTTAACGAAATAGCCTATCATGAGGATGAACTACCTCATTTAACAAATCTATCAGGAGGATGAACTACCTTTTTAACAAATATAGAAGATATAGACTATATACAAGAAGTTACTTATTATACATCTAATCAAGTAGAAGAGGTAGAATTAGAGAAAGTGGAAAGCAAAGTAGATCAAGTAAAGATGAGGAGGAAGAGGGCGAAGAAGTTGAATTTTCAAATGAGGATTGAAATTAAATTTCACATATAACATGTATTGTAAAACAGTGAAACGTAACCTAAGCACTTGAATTATTATACATTTAGGCTTGCATCTTACTACTATATTTTCTTTGGTTATTATACTTTGTTATATATACTTGTGCAATTCTTCTATCATTATATGTTGTTCTCAAGTATGACAGGATGATGCAGCTCTTTCAACCAGTATTGGCCTAGTTCATCTAGATTTCTTTAGATACGAGGTGAAGTCCCTACATGGGTCGGGTCCTTCATCTCGTAATTCTCTACTGTACCGACTGGCTATATCTCCGACTGTATCGTTCTTACGTGACACTCTTTCTGGGATAAAAAGTTATATACTATAGATGATTGCTCATGAGTCTAGTGTTCCTCCTACTACCCCTTCCATGGAGATAGTGGAGGATATGGCTGAGGTCTCTACGATTGAGGATTTGTTGTTGTGTCGAGATGATCCTCTATAGGCCCCTTTGGACAAGATAAGGATGGAGATCTAGACCGTCGGGCCTACAAAGTAAATTAACTAACTTATATTTGCTTCAATTACATAGCATGCATTTTCATTCTAGTATACATTCACTTGTTCCATAATGTAATTATCTATGCATAGTTGTTGACCCTCGGCATTAAAAAATGCACTTGGCCATTTTATGAGATATAACTATGGTGGTCATTGGATAAACTATAGTAATGCTTCCGATGAAAGAAACTATTTTTTATTTGAGTACTTCAAGATAAAAGTAAATTTGATTTCAATTTTAATTTAGCAACTGTATATGTATTTCTCGTTATCCTAACCTAACGTATTACTTTCTAATGTTTTGCAAAAATATATTATTACCCACCACACCAGGATGAGGAAATCAAGAAATAGTTTCCTTTGGTCGATGCCAAGTTGATCAGGGATGTGATCAACAATCCGAAGTCTTGTCATCGATTTGGATAAGTTGATCAAAGGATGGATTACGCCCGAGTAGTAGACTGCAGTGAGGGCTAGATTCGGTGACGATAAATACAATGAAAGATCGGATAAAGCTAAGACGGCAAGGAGCAAGGACGACAAATAGTATGGTAGGGCAATACCAATGACGAAGCATTTTTTCGAATGGTATGTGATTGTATTTAATAAATATATTTGCTTTTAGTAATAATAGAATAAATATGTCCATATTTATAAAAATAATATTTTTATTTTTAGGTACAGTCTGCTACTATAGTGACCATCTTCTTGTCCATCATCAGAAGGACGAAAAGCTTATCGACAACTAGCGTCCTATGCTATGTAAGTATTGCACAACCAAAGTATTTATATTGTGTTAACTTTAATATAACTTAGAAAATATTCAAGTAGATTTATGTAGCTGTTAGCTTACTTAGATATTAGTAATTATATGCATGATGAGTAGGTAGTAATAAATAAGCTTATCGAGAGATGCGCTTGATATAGGAGGAGTATGTTAGACCATGTGAGCTAACAATGCAACATTTTACTGCCGTACCTATCGAGCGAGAGGCTGGTACTTCATTACAAGTCCTTCTAACTCCGTCGGATGATGAGTTCTAGATGATTGCCGCTAGTAGTCTTTAGAGGGGCATGTACTACGATACGAGATCATACGATGCCTATCTTATGACACAAACCTTTAGGGCCTCTTCTACTAGTGCACATTCGAGGGCCATACAGTAATCGTAGGAGTTGGCATGGTTATAGAACGGCGTTAACCAACAGATTCTCGACCTTCGAGATGAGTCTCTGCAAAGGATTTCAGAGCCCAGTCCCAGTCGTATGAGTTGACCATCACAGCACATTTTGAGGCGCTCGAGGACAACATGACGGAGATCAAGGAGATGAGCCAGATGATATAGTGCTCCATTATGGAGCTGGCATTGCTAGGCAAACATCAATTCAAGGGTTGCAGCATTCTTTGTTTAAGTCATTTTTGTATACATTAGCATAGAGCATTGATATTCTGATATCCACTACGGATTCTTATAATGTTAGATTATTACCATTGGTGGAGATAATTCCTTCATCGTCGTCGACGTCGACACTGCCACCATAATAACCTCCATAAAACTTTCACAAGAAGTCATCGTAGTACTGATTTGTGGCATTTTTCCTCCTCCCCACAAGTAGTCCATGTTTAAACAGATTTTTCAAAAAATTGTGTATCGGCCCTAGGTGGGTCTCTTGTATACTTTTTTATTGTAGCACATAGTCTTTATATCCTAAATATGGTTGGTAACGTACATTATGGTTGAAATATGCATCATATATTACTATTAGTTATGTAATTGTATTGTAGTTGTATTTTTCCTTATATTCACTATTTATGTATTATATATTCTGTGATATATTTATTTATATAATATTGTGTTATTTTTCTATATATCAGATTTGTATATATTTTGTTATATATTTATATTATATCAAAATATTATGTCATATTTTTCACATTTTTATGGAATTTAGTGATGTTTAGCGTCATTAAGCAACAGTTGGCAACGAAAAAAATACGTCGCTAACATGTATTTGACTATCGCAACATGTATCAACACGTCGCTAAATGTTATATGTTGGTAAAACAGGGAAGTGTAGTGACGTTTAGCGACATATAAGAATTCTCCAAAGCATATTTTACAACGTCGCTACATGGCACAGAGCAATGCTAATATGTTGACATCGAAGAATTTGCCATGCCACCAATAAACGTCTCTAACCACCTTCCTCACGTCGCTTTTGCTCGTTGTATTGACGACAAACGGTGACTAAGCATAAGTCGCTAAATTTGAGACATTATAATCAGATGTCACCCAATGTTGCTAAAATTGGAAAATCTAACGACATTGTAGGAGTCTAAATACGTCGCAAGTGCGATATTTAGTGATATTTGGTGATCCAACGACTAATGTTTATGTGACCCATCATAAACGTCACTAACTGCATCACTGAACATGTTTAGCGACGTTTATTTAGACTTCAGCAACATTTTATAGTGTTGCTAATTTGACTTATTTAGTAGTGAATAAGGAACGTCTTCTACTCAACAGTTTTTCATTCGTACAACAAATGTAGCTTCTCATATATACTTTTTACCGAACTCTCCATGGAGACACGGTAGAACTTGGAATCATCCAACCATTGGTGAACAAATCCAATGGTCTTCCAATTTGCTCTATTTCGATCATTGGGAGACATGTCCACTTGCTTGGCATCGTCACCATACAACAGACCATATAAATCATTATACTAAGATACATCTTCCATCACTTTCTTCTATTTATCCAGTTCACTCTTATGAGGGTAACCATACACAAGATGATCCTCTTTGTAGACATGGTCATTCATTTATCCTCTCGAACCAAAAGTACTCATACCAATTTGTAGGATTTAGAGATGTGGCCAACAGATTGTAGAAGCATGGATAATTCTGTCTATATGCCTGGAATGAGCCTTTAGCTAAATAAATATCTACGTAAGTCAATTGGCCATAGTTCTACATCGGGCAGATACTTAATACTCTACTCGAGGTAGTTGGAAAGTGTTATACGCAAGACAGTGGCTCAAAAGTCTGTTGGCCCATTGGTCATGGTCAAACCTAATTTTAATAATTGATCTAACCCTGCCTCGATATAAGGACTACTTGGATGACAATTGAGAACTACTACTGCTACCGTTCAAGACATGAAGCCATTTTGCCATATGAGTCTGTATTTCCAATATTAATGTAATTTTTTACAATTTATTGAGTCTAGGAAAATAGTGTACACTATGTCGTACTGGCAAATAGGCTACTCCAAAATGATTTCAAAATATCCCTTTGTTTTGAAAATAAGTCCATTTACAAAAGCTCCTAACTGCTCGACTTTTCAAAAAGCCCAAAAATCGATTTGCAAAACCCTAACCAAATCAACTCTGGACCAACAGAATTTGGCCTGAGTTCGGGTAGTGGAACGTTAGATTTTTGAACCCAGTCTCCCGTTTACGGATGCAACGGCTATTTGCCAAGATTCTTTCAAAGAATTCTGTCCGAATTCTATCATAATTCTCTCTTTGGAAAACCTATAAATAGAGAAGAATTTCTACCATTTCAACACACCAATTCATTCTCTATTCTCTTCTTTCTAAGCCTACTACGGTATTCTAAAGTATTCTAAGCTTTCATTTTCAAATCCTAAGCCAGTTACAATCCTCTAGTCGATTTGTCAGTATGGTACGGTCTTGAGGTTCAAAGTGATTGTAATTAGAGGCTTGATTAAAGAAAGACACTTCATAATTGAAGTTGGTTGAGTACCCCGTGTCAAAGCTCACATTGTAGAAGTTGTAAGAACTTCGTATGAAAACTAGCAAAAATTTTCTATAGTGGATTTTATCTGAAAACTGGAGTTCTTCTGACTGAACTTCTAAAACCCCAATTTTTAAAAAAAATATTATATTTTGTCTTATATTTTAAGGTGTTTTCAATATTTCATTTTCGTTTATTAAGTGTTTAACTGATTTCTTAATAAACCAAGAGCTAGTAGACAAATGGGTACAAAATAATCTATTAGGTGTTAAGGCAGCTCTAAATATTTTTTTGAAATTTTTCCTATATTTTTGGGTAAAAGTGTGTATAGAAAAAAAAAAAAAATATATATATATATATATATATATATATATATATATATATATATATATATATATATATATATATATATATATATATATATATATATATATATATATAACCTTCTATAATATATATATATATATATATATATATATATATATATATATATATATATATATATATATATATATATATATATATATATATATATATATATATTATAGAAGGTTATATATATATATATATATATATATATATATAATATATATATATATATATATATATATATATATATATTATAGAAGGTTATATATATATATATATATATATATATATATATATATATATATATATATATATATATATATATATATATGTTTAATTATTTATTTATGTTTGATAAACAATATTGTTAATAAATAAATGCACCATATTTATAATTGGAAAACATTTACTGAATTACAAGAAATTAGAAATTATAGATGTATGTGATGATCTTGCATATTAATAAACCTAATGGTGTACTGCACATGGCAGGAAAGAAAGAATGAAATAAATTCTTTAACTCACGAGATTCTCAATATCTCGCGAGTGGGATAACTAAGGAGAACCCGACCCCTACTCTACGAGTAGGGCCTTGTTTTGGAAGTAAACGATTGAATCAAATCCGTAGGAAATCTTTCCCTAGATATTCTCCAATTTGAAAACCCATTCAAACATTCTACTTATTGATTCAAATTCATTAATAGATATCATTAAATCAGTAGAATTTGACTCGAGTTTATATAGGAAAAAAACCCTTCGATAACATAGGCGGAAGAAGTAACCAAACCGAACCATAAAACACCAACCCTCGCGACTGCCAAACCCCAGAAATCAGTCGCCTACATCCCCGTACCTTATCCCGCACACCTGCACGTCGGTGACGCCCATCGTACCGTCGGAGAGACCCCAGAAACCGACAGCAAACAGGGGTGCTCAGTTTCACCTGTCGGCGACTTCCAACCCAGGTACCATCTTTGCTCTCCGATTCTTTTATAGTTACTCGATCGTTTTTGATTCTATCGAATCCTATACGTAGAACTATTGACCCTCTTCAACCCTCATCAAACAAAATTTTTTAAACCTAGCAGATTGCTCAAAGCTTCGAAGCGAAGTTGCCCTAAAAACTGTCGAAATAGAACAGTTTGAGAAGTTTAAAAACCAAACTTGGAAGGCCAGATTGGTCGATTCTTCGACTATTTCGAAAATCTGTTTGAATAGATTCACCACTAATATATACGAGATGGAAACCCTATTAGTAATTTGAATTATAGTTGTTTATACAGTAATATAAGTAGATTAAAGATCATAGAAAAATAGGAATCTATTTTTCAAAAATATGGAAAAATTAACCGATACGCCGTGCGTCTTGACAAACCAGGCGACGTGGTCATGCACTGTACACATCGAACGCGCGTATGGATGTTGTCGATGTGTGGGAACTGACGGAACTTGATTTCGTTGCGTGTGCGTATCTAAATCAGTACATATCCGTTGAGATACCCCCGTATCGACCTTTTGCAAACTTGGCCATAATTTAGTGTACGTTCGTCGTATCGAGACAAAACATGAGCCAACAGGACCGTATCAAAATTCTGGTCTTCTGGCCAAGTTTGGTCCGATTCTGAGAAGGTTAACTGGAACGCCTATTTGGCGGGCCCGCGACCCGCTCCAACGGGTGAATTTGTGCACGGCACGCCGGAATCCAATTTTGGACATACGTTTGGGTTCGTCTCCTCAAATCGAACTCGTAGACATGTAGTTTAACGACTTTAGAGCCAGTAGGTTTTTGGTACAAAATGGGTCGAACGACGGACATCTTTTTGACCCAAAATTGTGATTTTGCCCCTGTTCCAGAATTAGACTTTTAGACAGGCATTTCCTAGACATATCTTTTATATCAAACACATTCGTGATATTTGTTTCAGCATATGGAGCTCCTTGTGAATTTTAACTTTCGTGCTGACGATTCTGATTGTTGGATTTTGCTGCTTCCCACACTACCAGGCAAGATACATTGCCTTATTTACTGTTTATAATTAGATGCATCTTTATTTATTTATTTATTTACTGCATATTTATTGCCTGTTTTTTTTAGTTGGATCCATGACTTGATTTTCATAGTTTTTCTTTGTTCGCTTTCAGTTATTTCCTTTCCTTGTCTTTAAAATGCATGTGGACCTAGCCTTAGCGGACTACCTTCTGTTAGCAACCTTGGGAGGAAGAAGATAGTTAAATTTATCGGCTACCCAAATCCAAAGGCCGTAGTAACTACGTACTATGGTAGTCATATCGCGACGGTCACTAGCCTCGAGCTATGTGGACTGATGGGTCACGTGGGCCGC
This sequence comes from Iris pallida, assembly GCA_029216955.1. Lineage (NCBI taxonomy): Eukaryota > Viridiplantae > Streptophyta > Magnoliopsida > Asparagales > Iridaceae > Iris > Iris pallida. The sequence continues at coordinate 36,236 of JANAVB010023980.1, read as the reverse complement.
TAGCCTCGAGTTATGTCGGCTGATAGTATTGGTACTTAACGTGCGCGCATTGTGAGTTGTTACCTTGTCCTGGGGGAGTCGTCCTTCACCTGCCCAAACATTGAGATGTCTTCTAAATTGCATACTAGAAAGGTTAGGATACCTTAGTAAATTTTATGTTCTATTCATGGCATGGGGAAATATCACATCGCAGAATAGTGTGTTACCCCGTTGTCCTTGTTTGGTTGTAACGGTAGCCCACTGTTTCGTTGATGGGATATTGAGCCGTGTTATGGTTTGGACGCTTTACTTTTATCTTTATTTTATGGTGCATTTATATCCGGCTCATATGGCATGTTCTTCCTGTATCTTGTTATGTCCCTCTGAGGACCTGGTGATCTCTCCAGATATAGGCAATTTCTCGCAGGAGTATGGCTCGACACTGGATCCTTCATACCTTGATGACGAGGCATCTCCCGCTGATATCTAGATCTATGTTATTCTTTATGACTCATAGTGGACATCTATTTTAATTAAGATTATTTTCATAGTTGTTGGGTGTGGGCTTGTCCACCCGGTTATCTTTTGACTCACTCATTTATTCTATTTGGACTTATTATATCTTCTGTGTGTGCTATGGATGAGATATAGTTATTAATTTTTCTAGCCTGTGATTAATATTATTACAGCTTATATATATACGAGGATTCTATATATTGGAGTATTCATCATATATATGCAGCTGGCATGTCAACGTACTTGGTTCTAAGTATTTTAGGACCGGGGCATTACATGTTTTTGTAGTGGCCCATGCAGGTCAGAAAATATTGTTGGGTTACATGACTGTATCCAACAAGCCTGTATATAGGAATAGGAATAGTATCCCATCCATGATTATTACCTCATTGACTTCCAAACTTTTTGAATCCTCTTTGATTACCTATATTGCCTCATATCTACCCCATCGTAATATCAGTCTAATTCATGCTTGGTAGAGGTTAGAACGACGACTCATACTATGTAGAAATGTTCTATCGTTCCATCATTACTAGCTTAACTCTTATAAGTTGGGTAGAATGCCTCACATTCTAACCCTTCCTTGACCATAACCATGGCCTCAGACAAGAAGACAATTGGACGACTGTATAGGCACAAAACCCGAACAAAACTTTGATTCTTAAAGGACTGAAATCTTTATATTTACTTTCATTATTATCTCGCGTACTCATGTTCTACCATCTTGACCAATGCTGCTATTATAGTCTAGATTTGCAAGCCTATTCATTTTTCAAGCTTGTTCATGACACATGTTATTGGAGGTACCCCGCTAACATATTGTCTATCAGAACCGGTGCATGATGGTCTGATCAACCTAGTGTACTAGCTTTGCTCTACATAAAATTATTCAATATAGGATGAGATATAATTAACTTGTTTCCTAAGATATCATCTGCAACTGCGTTGACAACTCTCCTACAACTGCTTGACCTATAACTTGTTAAATCTATTCTAACGTTATCCTATTTTTGTGCCAGCAGTATAAATCTATGAAGTGGGTGTACCTCTACCTTAGCCCTCACATCTGGTGATGCGGCTACCCAGGAGGAGCTGAATACTCTAATAACCCCGGTGACCCCGTATCATCCAGGACAGTCGCAGACCACCATGACCCCGTCAATGGTACAACAAGGAACTCAAGTGCCACCAGTCATCCAGACTGGGCAGACTACCATGGTACCAACTGAAGAGAATGTACCACCACCTCCACCACCATTCACTCAGCAGTATCCACTTCAGTATGGACCACAGATGCCTCCACCACCAGAATATAGAAACCCTACTACACAGTTTATGTATGCCATGATACATACTCAGTGGCAACAAGCTGAACTGATGAGGTAGAGCATGACGGAAGCACTAACTAGGCCCCCACCTCTACCTCCGATACTGGTACCAGCTCTACATCCATATGAGGGTTCTATCAAGGACTTCATGGATATGAACCCCAAGCCCTTCAGAGGTACCGAAGAACCATTAAAGGTCACCGTGTGGCTTATCAGCACGGAGAAGCTACTTAGGGCGTCCCAGTTGCCAACAAATAATTGGATGACAGCAGTAGACATGCTCTTAGAAGAAAATACCCATCATTGGTGGGAAGCCGAACAAAGATGCTTGGGAGCCAATCAGACTTAGGAAGAGTTCTATAAACTCTTCAATGAGAGGTTCTTTCCTATCCATGTACGCGATGTCCTCTATTATCAATTCCTACACCTCAAGCAAGAAAACAAGACCGTAGATGAGTACGATACAGAATTCAGTCGACTGAGCAGATTCGATGAGACACTGATTCCTACTGAGCAGGAAAGGGCCAAGAGATTTCACCAAGGATTGACACCAGAGCTCAAGAAGCATACTACAGTGTAGTCTAAAGTTTCTCATGCTGTAGTGTTAGAAGAAGCTAGAAGCCAGAAACTCTTTGACAAGGAAGTACAACAGGCTCAGAGATGCCATATTCCAGTAACTGGGCCAAGTAACCTTATCCATGGTGGACCAATCAGACATTCTATGACACAACAACCACTAAGAGCATCACCCTTTCCAATTGATAAGCTTCTTACATGTCACTTCTGTCATAGAAAAGGTCATGTCATGAAGGATTATCGTCGCAGATTATGACAATACATGATTTGTGGCTCCAATCATCACAAAGCTCGAGACTGTACAGAACAACTAAAGACAGCACAACAGCGGATACAAGGACCCGTAGCACCAGGACCAATAGCAGAGCCCAGTCAACCATCACATGGAGGTTATCCTAGAGGATCACACTTAGCTGACCAATCTATACAAGTTAGGTATGATGGACAGGAGACAAATGGACAAAGGCATGAGCAAACATTTAGCATGGCTGTGATAGGCACCTATCCCGAGGTTGGAGATTTAGCAGGTATTATTCTAATTACATCATTTATTTGTTTTAGACCTGGCTTAGCATTAGCATAACACATCCATTAGCTTGGTCAACATGCATAGCATAATACTCGTCTTAGTATGAATTACTATTTATCAGCAACAGCCCATATGCACTACTTTCGACACCGTTAAAAATCTATTTCTAGCAGACTTATTACAAATAGTGATTTAAGAGTTAGTAGTTAGAGATCTTGCACAACGTACCTTATAATTTATTACCCCGTCAGTAATTGTCTTGTGCTATAGGAGGGTGAATCATTCAATTCCTTTGGTGCATGTGTCATCAGGGCATCCCTCGCCAACTTGAAAGCACAAGGATGACATACGTAGTCGTTTCTCTATTATTCGATATTCAAAGTACGATCTTTGACTTGACACATTTTCTCAAATTGAGCAAGTAACTCAGTGGTTCACAACGTCCACTTCTATCCATAACACTATGGATACTCCTATCGTGACTTTGAAATTTGGAGCACAATATTAGTCTTTTTCTTCCAACAAATTCCATATACGAGACCTAGACGATCCCACCTTCATCTAAGCATATCATATCCCACTCAAACACATCTCCTTCTACCCTATTTTTTCCTGATATGACTTTTGAATCAAAAGGGCTAATTATAAACCTTACCGTTGTACCGACGAACCTTTCGGCTTCAATTAGAGACCCAACCTCGACTCGATTCTTTCGACCCAACATATGGTTATGGTCTACTCAAAGTCCACTACGCACATGCTACTAGTGTGCCACCCAATTGAGTCCCCATGTGCCACTTATACACAAAAGTCACGGAAGGCACATTTTCAGATTTGCGGCACCTATATAATCAATCTGATTCAAAACTAGCCCAACCTCTCGAGTTAGAACTTGTTCTAGGCTACCATAGCCTAGTAGAGATGGTACAGAATGATCTTACAAGATTTTGTCCCACTAATGTAGCTTGAATCCAAGATGGAAACATTTAACCTGATATATCCCCCTGTACCTTTTAGTCCCTCTCAGAAGACGATTCCCATTGGAGCCAACTTTTATAAGTTGGGTAGAACCTGGAACCAATAATGCTTTATAGGGAATGGAGCCAAGGGTTGTCTCTCCTTTTTATAGCGACCCCCTCGATTGTTCGAAGACAACGGTACGACTTTAAATTGTTAGTTTCTTTAATTCCGCATTACATTTCATACCCCCTACCTTTAGTTAAATTTCGAGGACAAAATTTTTATAAGTTGGGTAGGATGTAAAACCCCCTATTTTTTAAAAAAATTATTATGTTTTGTCTTATATTTTAATGTGTTTTCAATATTTCATTTTCGTTTATTAATTGTTTAACTGATTTCTTAATAAACCAAGAGTTAGTAAACAAATGGGTATTTTTTATAAATAGGGTTCAAAATAATCTATTAGGTGTTTAGGCAGCTCTAAATATTTTTTGGAAATTTTTCCTATATTTTGGGTACAAGTGTGTATACAAGGTTATATATATATATATATATATATATATATATATATATATATATATATATATATATATATATATATATATATATATAATATATATATATTTTATATATATATATATAAAATATATATATATATATTATGTTCGATAAACAATATTGTTAATAAATATATGCACCATATTTATTATTGGAAAAACATTTACTGAATTACAAGAAATAAGAAATATATAGATATATGTGATGATCTTGCATATTAATAAACCTAATGGTGTACTGCACATCACAGGAAAGAAAGAAAGAAAGAAATTTTGTAACTCGCGAGATTCTCAATATCTCGCGAGTGGGATAACTAAGGAGAACCCGACCCCTACTCCAGGATCAGGGCCTTGTTTTGGAAGTAAACGATTGAATAAATCCATAGCGAATCTCTCCCTAGATATTCTCCAATTTGAAAACCCATTCAAACCTTCTAGTTAATGATTCAATTTCATTAATAGATATCATTAAATCAGTAGAATTTGATTCGAGTTTATATAGTAAAAAAAACCTTCGATAACACAGGCGGAAGAAGTAACAAAACTGAACCATAAAACACCAACCCTCGCGACTGCCAAACATAAATCAGTCGCCTACATCCTCGTGCCTTGTCTCGCACACCTGCACGTCGGAGAGACCCTAGAACCCAACAGCAAACAGAGGTACTCTGTTTTACCTGTCGGCGACTTCCAACCCAGGTACCATCTTTGCTCTTCGATTCCTTCATAGTTACTCGATCGTTTTTTATTCTATCGAATCCTATGCATAGACCTGTTGACCCTCTTCATCCTCCATCAAACAAATTTTTTTTAGAACCTAGCAGATTGCTCAAAGCTTCGAAGCGAAGTTGCCCTAAAAACTGTCGAAACAGAACAGTTTGAGAAGTTTAAAAACCTGACTTGGAAGGCCAGGATTGGTCGATTCTTTGACTATTTCAAAAATATGTTTGAATAGATTCACCACTAACATATACGAGATGGAAACCCTATTTTTAATTTGAATTACAGTTGTTTATACAGTAATACAAAGCAGATCAGAGAAAAATACGAATCTGTTTTTTTAAAACGTGGAAAAATTAACCGATATGTCGTGCGTTCCGACAAACCAGGCGATGTGGTGACGCACTATACGCAACAAAAGGTGCATATGGATGTTGTTGACGTGTGGGAACTGACGGAACATGATTTCGTAATATATATATATATATATATATAATATATATGATTAATTATTTAATTATGTTTGATAAACAATATTGTTAATAAATATATGCACCATATTTATTATTGAGAAAACATTTACTGAATTACAAAAATAAGAAATATATAGATATATGTGATGATCTTGCATATTAATAAACCTAATGGTGTACTGCACATCACAGGAAAGAAAGAAAGAAAAAATTATGTAACTCGCGAGATTCTCAATATCTCGCGAGTAGGATAACTAAGGAGAACCCGACCCCTACTCCAGGATCAGGGCCTTGTTTTGGAAGTAAACGATTGAATCAAATCCATAGCGAATCTCTCCCTAGATATTCTCCAATTTGAAAACCCATTCAAACCTTCTAGTTAATGATTCAATTTCATTAATAGATATCATTAAATCAGTAGAATTTGATTTGAGTTTATATAGTAAAAAAACCCTGCGATAACACAGGCGAAAGAAGTAACAAAACTGAACCATAAAACACCAACCCTCGCGACTGCCAAACCCCAGAAATCAGTCGCCTACATCCTCGTGCCTTGTCTCGCACACCTGCACATCAGAGAGACCCAGAACCCGACAGCAAACGGAGGTACTCTGTTTTACCTGTCGGCGACTTCCAACCCAGGTACCATCTTTGCTCTCCGATTCCTTCATAGTTACTCGATCGTTTTTTATTCTATCGAATCCTATGCATAGACCTGTTGACCCTCTTCATCCTTCATCAAACAATTTTTTTAAAACCTAGCAGATTGGTCAATGCTTTGAAGCGAAGTTGCCCTAAAAACTGTCGAAACAGAACAGTTTGAGAAGTTTAAAAACCTGACTTGGAAGGCAAGGATTGGTCGTTTCTTTGACTATTTCAAAAATATGTTTGAATAGATTCAACACTAACATATACGAGATAGAAACCCCATTTTTAATTTGAATTACAGTTGTTTATACAGTGATACAAAGCAGATCAGAGAAAAATACGAATCTATTTTTCAAAAACGTGGAAAAATTAACCGATATGTCGTGCGTTCCGACAAACCAGGCAATGTGGTGACGCACTATACGCATCAAAAGGTGCATATGGATGTCGTTGACGTGTGGAACTGACGGAACATGATTTGTTGCGTGTGCTCGGCAAAATCAGTGTGTATCCGTCGAGATACTCCCGTATCGACCTTTTGCAAACTTGGCAATAACTTTGTGTACGTTCGTCGTATCGAGACGAAACTTATGACAATAGGACAGTATCGAAATTTTTGTCATATGTGCCCAGTTTGGTCCGATTCTGAGAAGGTCGACTAGAACGCCTATTTGGCGGGCCCGCGACCCGCTCTAACGGTCAAATTTGTGCATAGCCTGTCAGAATCCATTTTGGGACATACGGTTGGGTTCGCCTCCTCAAACCGGACCCGTAGACATGTAGTTTGAAGACTTTAGAGACCGTAGGTACTTGTACGCATTTCGGTGCAAAATGGGTCCAATGGAGGATATCGTTTTGACCCGAAATTATAATTTTGCCCCTGTTCCAGAATTGGACTCTTGGACAGGCGTTTCCTAGACATACTTTTTATACCAAATACGTTCGTGATGTTTGTTTCAGCATATGGAGCACCTTGTGAATTTTAACTTTCGTGCTGACGATTCTGATTGTTAGATTTTGCTGCTTCCCGCACCACCAGGCAAGATACCTTGCCTTATTTAATGTTTATAATTAGATGCATCTTTATTTATTTATTTATTTATTTTTTATTTTTTATTTACTGCATATTTATTGCATGTTTCTTTCAGTTGGATCCATGACTTGATTTTCATAGTTTTTTTTTTTGCTTTCAGTTATTTCATTTCCTTGTCTTTTAAAATGCATGTGGACCTAGCCTTAGCAGACTACCTTCTGTTAGCAACCTTGGGAGGGAGAAGATAGTTAAATGTATGGGCTACCCAAATCCAAAGGCCGTAGTCGTGTCGCGACGGTCACTAGGCTCGAGCTATGTGGACTGATGGGTCACGTGTGTAGCTCCTCTTCCCGAAAATTTTTGAAATATTTTTTTATTTTGATTTAAATGGTGATTTTTAGGTTTTTATAGATAATTAATTAGTTAATTATTACGGTGGATGACTTTATCCATGGTTGAGTTTTGAAGTACAAGGTGACTAAGAATTGCGACTTAACCCCCACCGATGAATTAATTATTTATTAATTAGATATATTGATTTTAGATGACCCGATTGTACCAACGTAGCCCGAACTGGGCCGAACCGAATCCAAGCCATTGCAGGTATGTAGTGCGACCAAAGACGACCGTGTAGGCATATTTTATGTGTGCACAAATATTTCCTAAATTATTTTAGGTATTGATGTACATTTTTAACTATTTAAATATTTGTACAAAAATTGGTATTCTTACTATTAAATATTGTTTTACAATATTTGTACAATTTTCCGGACCCGGATAAAGGTGAGTAGTATGGATTCACCAAACCACCATTTAATTATTTTATTATTATTTTAATATTTTGTGGTGATTAAATAAATATCTTTATTACTATTAGATATTATTATTGTTGGTTGTCCTTTTTATTGTCAATTGAATTTATGTATATGTACATATATTTAGATACATTACATATATATACATATATATATATATATATATATATATATATATATATATATATATATATATATATATATATATATATATATATCACGGTTTCAGGGACTATCGGGTTCTTACTCTCGGGTCTGTGGGGGAAAGCTGGGCTCGGCCTGGGAAGTAGCTCGGTTGGCTGGGCCGGGCCTGGCTGGAATTGGGTGGTCCTGTCGGGCTGGGATTGGTTTCCTTTTTTTTGTTTTTTTTTCTTTTTAGCAACTAATATATACCTATATATTTATATATACATATATGCTTACATACGTATATATATTTATCTCTATACCCGTATACACGCATATACATATATTTATCTATTTACACGTATACACACATATACATATATTTATCTATACACACGTATACACTTATACACGTATACACATATATCTATCTATATGTGCACACAATATATATATATATATATATATATATATATATATATATATATATATATATATATATATATATATATATATATATATATATTTTATATATATATATATATATGTGTGTGTGTGTGTGTGTGTGTATACGTGTGTATAGATAAAATATATATATATATATATATATATATATATATATATATATATATATATATATATATATATATATTATATAAAATATATATTTATATATATATATGTGTGTGTGTGTATACGTGTATAAGTGTATACGTGTGTATAGATAAATATATGTATATGTGTGTATACGTGTAAATAGATAAATATATGTATATGCGTGTATACGGGTATATAGATAAATATATATACGTATGTAAGCATATATGTATATATAAATATATATAGGTATATATTAGTTGCTAAAAAGAAAAAAAAAGAAAGAAAAAAAAACAAAAAAAAAGGAAACCAATCCCAGCCCGACAGGACCACCCAATTCCAGCCAGGCCCGGCCCAGCCAACCGAGCTACTTCCCAGGCCGAGCCCAGCTTTCCCCCACAGACCCGAGAGTAAGAACCGGATAGTCACTGAAACCGTGATATATATATATATATATATATATATATATATATATATATATATATATATATATATATATATATATATATGTATAACGCGAGAAGGAGGAGGAGTTTTCGACCAAAGATCAAACCCTAACCCACGCCACGCCGACCCCTTTCCCTGGACGCACCCATAGTCATCGTGCGCCACCACGACAGTACCGGGAACCGCCGCGGAGAGCCTCGTGCGCACGCAAACAGAGCACAGCAACAGCAGCGAATGGCAGGAGCGCAGCGAGTTCGTGACGCGATATCTCCTTCGTAACTCTACCAAATCATGAACGAATTTGTTAGGTACGATCCCGACATGACCCCCTTCAACCCTGTTCCTTTATTTCGTACATAAATGCCTTCGATTGCTCGGGAAGTCGACTCAAAGTCGACGATAACCCTGCTTGTAAGCAGAGTAAAATCCAGTCCAACTGCTCTAGTTCACGGTCAGTTTTCTCCCAACCCATGCACGATTTCGAAATTCTATTTGAAGACACTTATAGACAATATATAGGAGATGGAAACCCTTATATTTGTTTCTGTATTCATGCATTGTGTGCCAAATAAACAGTCCCCAAAGATTAGGAAAAATATGTTTTAAAATATTAAAAGTTTACGAAAAACCTTCGATACGACGTACGTCCAGCCAATTCGGGCGACGTGGTCACAAATCAAAAGCATCAAAATATGCGTAACGACTTCGTGGACGTGTAGGCTTTGACGGAATTTAAATTGGTTGCGTGTGCGCGACGAATTTGATGCGTATCCGTCAAAATTTACTGTATCGGCCTTTGTGCAAATTTCCCAATTACATTGTGTATGTTCGTCAGATCGAGACGAAACTTGCGCCAGCAGGACCGTATAATTGTTTTGGTCCTGTATGCCAAGTTTGGTCGGATTCTGAGACAGTTGATTGGATCGCCGTTTCGCGGGCCCCACGATCCGATTCAACGGGCAATTTTGTGCACGGCCCACCGGAATCTACAATTGGACATACCATTAGGTTCATATCATCAAAACAAATTCATAGACATGTATTTTAACGACTTTAGAGACCATTGACCCTGGCATGCTTTTCGGTGCAAAGTGGGTCCAACGACGGACACCATTTTGGCCTAAAATTATCGTTTTGCCCCTGTGTCCAGAATTGGACTTAAGGACAGGCAATCTAAGCTAATCTGACTATTCTGAGAACGTTGGTAATGTTTATTTCAGCTTCCGGAGACAGTTGTGATGATTTGGACTTTATGGCTTAGCAGTTGACTATACCTTGTTGGATCTGCGTGCAATCTCCAGGCAAGATACCTTGCCTCCCTCTACAGTATAATTTCATGTTACAGTTTTTCCTTTGATTATTTGGTTATCATTTGGTTACTCTAGTTCTATGGATTTATATTTTATTATCAGTTCTCTAGTCGACCTGATTTATATATGTTCTTCATACCATGTTCACTAGTTCTTTGACTTGCCTGTATATCATCTTCATGACTATATAGTGTAGATATGTCAGGATTGTTCACCGTATAAGTTCAGATTAGAGTTGTCCTTACCTGGGTATTAACTGAGTTGTACCTTGTCGTTACTTGTACCTCGACTCGTTCGTGTCATAGAACGAATACGTGTAATTGAACTGCTAAATCCTTGTTATTGTTTCCTTGGCACCAGAGAGTCCACTCGGGATGAGGGTGTTTGTCTTAATCAGTTGAACCAGAGAGTCCACACTCGGGATGAGGGTGTTTGTCTTGTTCATTGCCACCAGAGAGTCCACACTCGGGACGAGGGTTGACCATTTACACCAGAGAGTCCACTCAGGATGAGGGTGTTTGCACCAGAGAGTCCACACTCGGGACGAGGGTGTCTTGCCATGAACTAACCAGAGAGTCCACACTCGGGACGAGGGTTAGTGATTAGAACAAACCAGAGAGTCCACTCGGGACGAGGATTAGTGATTAGTCCAAACCAGCGAGTCCACTCGGGGCGAGGGTTTGGTATTCCATTGATCTCGTGTTCACTTGTTCATCCAGCAGTTCAGTTACATGTAGTTGTTCTTGTATCCCAGTTCATAGTCACCTGGCAGTAGCCACTTGTCGTTAGTCACTTGTTAGCAGTTTGGTCGTAGTCTCTTGCCATGTTAAGTGTCGTTCTTAGTGTATATCATGTTTCTATTATCATGTATGATTAAACTATTAGATAAGCATGTTTTTATGTATCTTGCTATGTCCTCTGAGGACCTGATGATCTCTTCAGGTTTAGCGACTGTATGGAGTTAGTTAGCAGAGTGGGATGGTAAATGATTGTGATGCATGATTCAGGTATTTGTCAGTGATATTATATTGTTATCCTTTCGTGCTTTACATTCCTTATCATGAGATATCCTGCTTATTGATTCACTTTAGAGAATCTAGTTATATTCTTTGAGTCTTATCGGATATATATGCTAGTGGACTGCAGATCACGACCCATAGTGTTCATTCATGATTCGTACACTTATTGTGGATTTGAGATATAGATTTATTTGCCATGATTTGGCAGTTTACCATAGCCGTGACAGCATTTACGTATTCGAGTCGGGCTGGAGTCCGCTTGATGCGTAGCTGGCTTGCTCACGTGCTTGCGTCCGAAAAGCGGGTGCGGGTCGTGACAAGTTTTTTGGTGGCCCATGCAGGTCAGAGCATATCGTATCGGTTACGTAACTGTACTGATACGAGCATGCGAATATGACTAAACCCTTAGAAATCTCAATCCACGCTGCCTTGAAAATTCTCCTAGAAATTCTCTACGTCCTTGAAAACTCCATATTTGGTCTCGATTATACTTTCTTGCTTTCCGTACCATTGATTCTCGTCCCTCTTTATTTCGAGGGGGGAACGATCGTGCTGTCTAGGATTTATCAGAAATATTAGCCACTAGTTAGAATTATTAGCCACTAGTTAGAATGTTATATTATTTTACTGACCATGTTTTGAGGAGTAGTGTGACCAAAGGTGGATAGAAGTCCTCAAGTATTCGAAGTTATAAAATGGCTAGAGAGGGTTATAAAATTTTTTTGAGAAATTAAATTCGAGGAGATTAAGGTTAAGGCAGACTTTCTTCCGAATTTTAAGGAATAAATATGAATTAGAATTTAGAGGCAAAATTATTTTAAGGTGGGTAGATTTGTAGCTCCCCTTCCCAAAAATATTTGAAATATTCTTTTATTTTGATTTAAATGGTAATTTTTAGATTTTTATAGATAATTAATTAGTTAATTATTACGGTGGATGACTTTAGCCATGGTTGAGTTTTGAAGTACAAGGTGACTAGAAATCATGGCACGGGTAGAGTAATTGCGTGCCTTGACTTGTGTTTTAGCTATGGTAGGGAAGGCCAAGCCATAAGTGTGTCCTAACTAGAAAAACCAGGCCAAGTTGTGACTTAACCTCCATCGATGAATTAATTATTTATTAATTAGATATATTGATTTTAGATGACCCGATTGTACCAACGTAGACCGAACTGGGCAGAACCGAATCCAAGCCTTTGTAGGTATGTAGTGAGACCAAAGACGACCATGTAGGCATATTTTATGTGTGTACAAATATTTCCTAAATTATTTTAGGTATTGATGTACATTTTTATCTATTTGAATATTTGTACAAAAATTGGTATTCTTACTATTAAATATTGTTTTACAATATTTGTACAATTTTCTGGACCCGGATAAAGGTGAGTAGTATGGATTCACCAAACCACCATTTAATTATTTTATTATTATTTTAATATTTTGTGGTGATTAAATAAATATCTTTATTACTATTAGATATTGTTGGTTGTCCTTTTTATTGTCAATTGAATTTATGTATATACATATATTTAGATACATTACATATATATATATATATATATATATATATATATATATATAGACAGATAAAGGTAAGACTTTATTTAGATACACTTATACATGTATACACATATATCTATCTATATGTGCACAATATATATATATATATATATATATATATATATATATATATATATATATATATATATATATATATATATATATATATATATATATATATATATATATATATTGTGCACATATAGATAGATATATATATTGTGCACATATAGATAGATATATGTGTATACGTGTATAAGTGTATACGTGTGTACAGATAAATATATGTATATGTGTGTATACGTGGAAATAGATAAATATATAATGCGTGTATATGGGTATATAGATAAATATATATACGTATGTAAGCATATATGTATATATAAATATATAGGTATATATTAGTTGCTAAAAAGAAAAAAAACAAACAAAAGGAAACCAATCCCAGCCCGACAAGACCACCCAATTCCAGCCAGGCCCGGCCCAGCCAACCGAGCTACTTCCAGGCCGAGCCCAGCTTTCCCCCACAGACCCGAGAGTAAGAACTTGATAGTCCCTGAAATAGCGATATATATATATATATATATATATATATATATATATATATATATATATATATATATATATATATATATATATATATATATATGTATGTATGTATGTATGTATGTATGTATGTATGTATAACGCGAGAAGGAGGAGGAGTTTTCGACCAAACATCAAACCCTAACCCACGCCACGTCGACCCCCTTCCCTCGGCGCACCCCCCAGTCGTCGTACACCGCCGAGGCAGCGCCGGAAACCGCTGCAGAAAGCCTCGCACGCGCACAAACAGAGCACAGCAACATCAGCGAATGGCGGGAGCACAGCGAGTTCGTGACGCGATATCTCCCTCGTCGCTCCACCAAATCACGAACGGATTAGTTAGGTACGACCCCGACATGACCTCCTTCAACCATGTTCCTTTATTTCATACATAGATGCCTTCGATGACTCGTGAAGTAGACTCGAAGTCGACAAAAAACCTGTTTGTAAGCATAGTAAAACCTAGTCCAACTACTCTAGTTCACGGTCAGTTTTCTCCCAACCCATGTATGATTTCAAAATTCTATTTGAAGACACTTATAGACAATATATAGGAGATGGAAACCCTTCTTCTTGTTTCTATATTCATGCATTGTGTGCCGAATAAACAGTCCCCAATGATTAGGAAAATTTTGTTTTAAAATATTAAAAGTTTACGAAAAACCTTCGATACGACGTGCATTCCGCCAATCTGGGCGATGTGGTCGCGAACCGAAAGCATCGAAAGGTGCGTAACGGCTTCGTGGATGTGTGGGCTTTGACAGAATTCAAATTGGTTGCGTGTTTGCGACGAATTTGATACGTATCCGTCAAAATTTATCGTATCGGCCCATGTGCAAATTTCCCAATTACTTTGTGTACGTTCGTCAGATCGAGAAGAAACTTGCGCCAGTAGGACCGTATCATTTTTCTGGTCCTGTATACCAAGTTTGGTCGGATTCTGAGACAGTTGATTGGATCGCCGTTTCGCGGGCCCCACGATCCGATTAAACGGGCGATTTTGTGCACGGCCCACCGGAATCCACAATTGGACATAACGTTCAGTTCGTATCATCAAAACAAATTCGTAGACATGTAGTTTGATGACTTTAGAGACCATTGACCCTGGCATGCTTTTCGGTGTAAAGGGGGTTCAACGGCGGACACAGTTTTGGCCCAAAATTACCGTTTTGCTCCTGTGTCCAGAATTTGACTTAAGGATAGGCAATACAAGCTAATTTGACTATTCTGAGAAAGTTGGTAATGTTTATTTCAGCTTCCGGAGATAGTTGTGATGATTTGGACTTTATGGCTTAGTAGTTGACTATACTTTATTGGATCTACGTGCAATCTCCAGGCAAGATACCTTGCCTCCCTCTACAGTTTAATTTTAGGCTTATAGTTTTACCTGTGATTATTTGGTTATTATTTGGTTACTCTAGTTCTATGGATTTATATGTTATTACCAGTTCTCTAGTCGACTTGATTTATATATGTTCTTCATACCATGTTCACTAGTTCTTTGACTTGCCTGTATATCATCTTCATGACTTGATAGTGTAGATATGCCAGGCTTGTTCACCTTATGAGTTTAGATTACAGTTGTCCTTATCTGGGTCTTGACTGAGTTATACCTTGTCGTTATTTGTACCTCGACTGGTTCGTGTCATAGAACGAGTACGTGTAATTGAACTGCTAAATCATTGTTATTGTTTTCTTGGCACCAGAGAGTCCACTCGGGATGAGGGTATTTGTCTTGATCAGTTGTACCAGAGAGTCCACACTCAGGATGAGGGTGTTTGTCATATTCATTGGCACCAGAGAGTCCACACTCGGGACGAGGGTTGACCATTTGTACCAGAGAGTCCACTCGGGATGAGGGTGTTTGCACCAGAGAGTCCACACTCGGGACGAGGGTGTCTTACCGTGAACTAACCAGAGAATCCACACTCGGGACGAGGTTTAGTGATTAGAACTAACTAGAGAGTCCACTCGAGACGAGGGTTAGTGATTAGTCCAAACTAGCGAGTCCACTCGGGGCGAGAGTTTGGTATTCCATTGATCTCGTATTCACTTGTTCATCCAGCAGTTCAGTTACATGTAGTTGTTCTTGTATTCCAGTTCATAGTCACCTGGTAGTAGCCACTTGTCGTTAGCCACTTGTTACAAGTTTGGTCGTAGTCTCTTGCCTTGTTAAGTGTCATTCTTAGTGTATATCCTATTAATATTATCATGCATGATTAAACTGTTAGATAGGCATATTTTTATGTATCTTGCTATGTCCTCTGAGGACCTGATGATCTCTTTAGGTTTAGCGACTGCATGGAGTTAGTTAGCAGAGCGGGATGGTAGATGATTGTGATGCATGATTCAGGTATTTGTCAGTGATATTATATTGTTATCCTTTCGTGCTTTACATTCCTTATCATGAGATATTGTATCACCCAGTTTTCTAAAATGAGGATAATTTTGAAATTTTGTAATTATAATCATTTAATAATGATATTTAAATTATATTGTGATTTTGGTGATTTTTAATTAATTTAAAACTATTTAAAACATTGAAATATGATTTTGATGGTTAACTAGTGTAACCCTAGAATTGCTAAGCCTAGAGACTAACTGTGACCAAGCGAGCCTAGTCATGTGATTAGAATGTCATATTACTATTTTTTAGACTAAGGATAGTTTGGTCATTTTTGACTTTTAAATGAAAATGAATTTTATTAATTAAATATGTGCTAATTGTTTAGTTGAGACTTGACCTAGAATCTTAGCCTAATCTAGATTAGTATTGAGCTTAGAGTATTGTAGGGTAACCTAGTAATGACAAGGTTAATAATATATAGATATTCTAGGTAAGATATTTACTCTTAAGATATTTGTGAAAAAGGAAGCCTTATGACTAGTTGAACAAATAGGAAGGCTTAGAATTGGGTGGACAACTCCTAGCCACTCATCTAGACCTAAAACCTAACCCTAAATCATCTAATGGCAGCCATAATAGGATCCCCCCTTCCTATAAAGCATCCTTAACAAAACCCTTGCCTCTTTTTACACTTACTTAGAACCCTAATAGTTCCTCCCCAAATTTCTTCCCCTAATATCCAAATCAAGTCCAAATTGGTCCTAATCAATTGCATCATCATCCCCAGTAGTAGAGGGTGCTAAGGGAGGCTAGCTAGCAAGGTTTCGAAGTGAATTGACCATTCAATTAGAGAAGAACACCTTCCCTTGTTCATTTTTTATTGAGGTTTCACCCTCGATAGGTAATTGCCCTAAAACCTATTTAAATTTCAGTTTCTTTCCATAGATGCATTCATTTAGGGTTCTCCTAGGTGTAGCCCATGTTTGATAGGAATTTGTGTCCATTTCGTATCCGTATCGGACACGAATCAGTCCATATAAACCGGTGTTCAATGAAATGCCTAAACCAATGTTTTGATAATCATTTTTGAAACTAATTTCATGAATTTATAGCCCTATATTTGGGGATTAGTTTTGCATGTGACTAAGTCAAATTCTGCTCATTTTTTGTGCCTAAATTGGACACGCACACTGTGCAGGAGATACTACACAGGGGATACTGTGATCCCCTGCTGCTCGCGTGTCCTAGCGGACACGACATGACAACATATGCCATGAAACTTCATGGACATGTGGGGGCACCCACTGACATCATGTCCATGGAGTTTCATGCGACCTCGATGTGTGTGCACGAAGAAAATGTGCGTGCCCTGGTCACGTACTGGCAGTGTTCTCGCCAACATAGAGCTCTGATACGCTCCTCGTTTGCGGACACAACGACACTTGGACCCAATTCAGGGTAGTGGACACGTGACCCTACCCTAGGCGAATACTGGGACACGAGCACAGAGCCTCTTGTGTCTTGTATCGTGTGCACGAGGCCACGACATGCGTGCACGAGGAATATTTTTACTGTTCTCTGTTACTTCTTATTTTGATGACTTGGACACTTCGTGTCCACTTGTGTGGACATGAATGCATCCTCCTGATACGTTTTCATGTGAGGAACACTTAGCACACACTGATTTTGGGTTTATCATTAGTATTGGGTTTCGATTTGGGTTCAACTCGAGTATACTGATACTCTAAAAACTGTGACTGAGAATTGGTTTAAACTGTTAACTGAATTTGTTATATGTTAATTGAGTTTAGGGTTAAGGTTGTAAATATATATAAGTTTGCTTGTTTAAATTTATTTGGTTCATTTGGTTGAATATTAGGTAAAACTGAGATCGATTACTTTTAAAACCTGAAAACCTGAGATGTGGGTTATGAACTGGGTTTGTTCATATGAACTGAGTTTGTTGATACTTAAAACTGAGTTTTAAATGATAACTGAGATTGGGGGTTTCGAATGGAAAATATGAACTTCATGATGTAATGAGATGTTGGTTTAGTTTATTATAGATTTTGTTTTAATTGAATTCAAGTTTTGGAAATTGATATGTAAATGTCAACTTAGAAATTATTGACTGAATTTGTATGGTAAAGTGATAACTGAGAATGTGGATACACTATTTTTAATTGGGTTAAATGAATTGAGAAATTGAGTTGGGTTGTTGATTTGTAGTGTAATATATGTGTAACTGAAATTATGTTAAACCTGAGAAGAAATCAGTATTGAAACTAAAAAAACTGAAATGAAAATGGTTTTTGTTAAAACTAAGAATGTTTATAACATGGAAAAATTTGGGAAGATTGAGTGTTGGTTTTTGCTTTAAAACTAAAAATGATGTTCAACTGAAAACTGATTTTGGATTTGGTTTTTAAGATTTGTATATATGTAGGTAAATGAATACATGAAAACGATATTGTGCAATGATACATGAATGATACATGAAAACTGATATGTTAATAAATAAAAACTGAATATGCAAACCTAAGAATTCAAGTTAACTGAACACCTAATTTTGCCAATAAAATTCCTGAGATTCAATGAACCATAGCTTAATGTTGGACCTGAAAACCTTAACTGAATTGGGAATTGATTATAGGCTTTGAGTTTAAATGTTTTGATATAAAAAACTGAGTTTTTGGTTTGATTTTGAAAACTGAAATCAGTCCCTCTCTCTATCTCAAATTCATTCACTCATGATCCACTATACACACACTCTCTTACATTCACCTATACAAGCTCATATCACACACACACATGTATACCCCCTTAACCCTCTCTCTATCTCTATATGTATATATGTATGTATGTATGTATGTATGTATGTATGTATGTATGTATGTAAATATGTATGTATGTACATATGAAGGCATGTATGTATATATTAATGTATGCTTACATGTATCAATATATATATGAATGATGCAAGCATGTATGTAGTAATGTATGCTATTATGTATCTATATATAAATTGATGATTATATATATATATATAGGTGGGTTGTTTACATGTGGGTTCATATATGAGGATTATGAGTTAGATAGAAGTGGTAGTGTAATACACTATGTAGATATATATGGTAGGTTAGTGATTCCTATTTGTATGCTTATATGTGGGTTGTGTTATATGGTTTAGGTATTATTATATATATTGAATGTATATATATTTTTGGATTGTATGTCTAAAACCATAGGGTTGAGTATATATATGTGTAGCTTGATACCTATTTGATACTTGTGATTACATCTGTTAGAGTTGACTAGAGTTTGACCGAACCCTAGATAGTTTGACTAGAGATGACTTAGTTGACTTTTAGAGTTGACCAGAGTTGACTTTGGTCCAGATTGACCTAGAAACATGTAGATGCATTGTACTCTTCAGATTACAATCCCCTTGTATACATCATGACTTGTATTGCTCTAAATAGGACTCAGATACCTCGTTTCGGATAGTGTATTCTCACAGACATTCAGATTACAGGCGAGTACATTCTCTGATCGTTTTATACTTGTCATGACTTATATTCTTGCTCTAGATTACTTTACCTGATGCTGACACTTGTTATCACGGATTGGTACTATATGGATCTCTTCTTGGGATGTTATCCCCCTTAGTGGGCGCATTGGATATTTCATGTCATATGTTTCATGTACATCATGTATTCCTTGCTCTTGCGTTATTCATATACACTCATGTTCTCTCATGTTCTTTCATGTATGCTCATGTACTTTTATGTGCCCTCATGTACATTCATGTTTCCTCATGTGCTTCGTGTGTAACCAAAACATCATGTTCGTAACGTAACTTGACTGGATCCTTGTGTATTAATTGTGGGTAGGGGTGAGTATAAATGGTCATGTGATTTACCTATCATGTTCACTCTGTTACTTTTTATGTGTTATCATGTACAACACAGTCCTCACGGCTGGTGTCACTCTTGTTCACCCATGTATATCATTTTCAACCCAAGCCAGTTACGTGCCATCTCGTACTCTAAATCACTAGTCACTTACAGTTCTTTCTTATCATATATATATTTCCAGTTATCAAATATCTCTCTTATTTTCATGTACATCTTCTTACAGCATTTCATGTATCTTACTCTATTGCTTGCTTTATATTTCCTGCCGTGATATGAACTGCATGAGATGTACTGTGCTCGCTTCCGTCCTGACTAGACCTGTTGAAAATATTACAGATGATACCGAGGACTTCTGTCCAACATACTATGGAGCCCATCTAGACGATACCAGTGAGCTGGACCCACAGGAGGATCCAGCTCTAGCTGAGGACGTCATCTATACTGCTTAGACTAGATTAGCTAAGCTTTATCTTATTTCTTTTGTCATTTGTATTGACTTCAGAGTTGTATTATTTTTTGGATGTTTGTGATGTTGTGTCATTTAGACACTTAGACTTTCTCTTCTGTTTGTACCTCAGTTTGAGGATTTTATATTTATCATATCGTGCTATTTCTATCTCTAGATTTGTGATTGAGTTGTACCTTATGTGATTTGTCCTCCGTTCGGAGAGTATATCATATTGTATTTAGTTTGTGATAGTGACCTAGGACAGCGTTCAACCGCCGACACTGCGGTGTAGGCTGGACGTACCCACTTCTTGTGCCCCTACACTCGGTGCTGGTCGTGATACATTTTTAGTGGTGGCCCATGCAGGTCGAGTTTATATAGTGTTATTCGAACTAGAGTATCACTACAGCCTGCAATAGGATTGAGAGATAGAGTTTTTTAACGGAAAGGTACTCAATCACAGTTAGGAAAATTCATCTTCAATTTGTGCCATCTACACATCTTACTGATTTGCCTTTTTTGAAATAAACTGTCCTCCTTTGATTATATCGATTCCTGCTCAGTATTAACTTTCTTGTTCGATCTGTCTTCAGGATGGTGGAGACACGATCACATTGCTCTGGTACAGCAGCCACTGGAGAGGGGTCTGCCACCTCTCGTCCAATGCAGCAAGATGCTGGGACTGTAGCACCTTATGTTCCTGATCAGACAGAAATGACTGCAGCCATTGGGATTATGCCTCCACCTGTTCGGAGGATGACCCCGGTGATTCCAGAGATGCTCCAGCAGCAGCAGCCGCCTTCAGGATCCGTTGACACAGTCCAGCTCTTTACTTTCTTTCAGCAGTTCATGGAGGCCCAGCAGGCCCAGCAGCAGCGTTAGACGACAGAGTTCAGTCGGGGCATCGATCTGGCCCTGACGATAGTTGAGAGAGTTATAGCTCAGCATCCGGCAGGTCAGCAGCAGCATCAACCGAAGGAGAAGGGCATACAAGACTTCCACAAGATGCACCCATGGGACTTCAGGGGTGCAGTGGGCATTCTGTATGCTGATGAGTGGGTTGAGCATATGAAGGAGATTTTTAGACTGGCAGAGATTCCAGCGAGGCTACAGATCGAGGCGACGGCCAGTATGATGCAGGATTTGGCCTGCACATGTACCAGACCGACCCGAGGGTTAGTACATATGGGCAGACTTGGGCAGCCTTCAAAAATCTGTTCAAAGAGAAGTTTTTCCCAGACGCAGTGCTTGGTGCCCTCGAGACTCGGTTCGAGGCTTTAGTACAGGGCAGTCAGACTGTCGAGGAGTATGCTGGAGAGTTCTGTCGTCTGGGCAGCTTTGTCGAGGGGTTATCCGAGGCGACGAAGGCCCGGAGGTTCAGGCAGGGACTGGTCAAGGAGGTAAATTCATATACCAAAAGTGCCCGCGGTGCCACTTTTGAGGAGATCCTGGTGGGCGCCCTAGCAGCAGAGGATGATCTTGAGCTGAAGCTCAAGAGGGGACGAGACGCTCATGGAGCAAGCAGTAGCGGAGGCCAGGCCAAGAGGCCTCACATACAGATTTAGCAGCAGTATCAGCAGCCGAAGGTCCCCTTTCAGCAGCAGCAGTTTCAGGGCCATGCTTCTTATCGGCAGGTTTAGTAGCAGCAGAGACAGCAGCAGGCCCCTAGACAGCAGCATGTTATCCTTTGTCCTTTCTGTAAGAAACTATGGCACGATTGGGGTGAATACCGGATGATGCTAGGTAGGTGTCTACTCTGCGGATCATCAGTTGAGAGAGTGTCCTAAGTCTGCAGGACGGACAGCTCAGGTAGCAGGAGCTAGGGCTCCAGTAGGCCAGAAGTAGGCTAGAGGAGGCCAGCAGGGGCGAGCTTACGCCATGACAGTTGTGGATGCTCAGGCAGTAGGAGAGCTTATTGCAGGTTCCGTTCTTCTCAATTCTATTTCCGTATTTGCCTCCTTATAACTGTCTTGAAATTCGATTCCATCTGTTTCTTGTTGTTGATATGTTTTGATCTGGTGTTTCATTATGATTTAATTTTCTTTTGAGATAAGTCAGATGGGCTAGGTCGCCTCAGTTATGGGATTTAGAATCTTCAATAGTCGTGTTAGCTGGCATAGTAAGGATATATAGTCAGATTTGGACGTATTTCTCGGGTATGGGAATTTAAGATTTTTGCGGCCAAGCATGCGACAATACTAAAATTTTAAATACCATGATTCTAGAGGTATGTACCTTAGTCAAGGACTATGTGATTATCGTAGCCTTGCTCACTAGCATGACGAAGATTCTGAGTATCATGATTTTGGACAGACGTATATGATTACCGAACTGTGTGTTTGAGACTTTGATTGTTGGGGTAGTTGACCTAGAAGGAGTACGACCATCTTAATTTTGAGGACAAAATTCTTCTAAGGGGGGTAGACTTGTAACACCCAATTTTATAAAATGAGGGTAATTTTAAAATTTTGTAATTATAATCATTTAATAATGATATTTAAATCATATTGTGATTTTGGTGATTTTTAATTAATTTAAAACTATTTAAAATATTAAAATGTGATTTTGATGGTTAACTAGTGTAACCCTAGAATTGCTAAGCCTAGAGACTAACCGTGACCAAGGGAGCCTAGTCATATGGTTAGAATGTCATATTACTATTTTTTAGACTAAGGGTAGTTTGGTCATTTTTGACTTTTAAATAAAAATGAATTTTATTAATTAAATATGTGCTAATTATTTAGTTGAGACTTGACCTAGAATCTTAGCCTAATCTAGATTAGCCTTGAGCTTAGAGTATTGATTAGGGTAACCTAGTAATGACAAGGTTAATAATATCTAGATATTCTAGGTAAGATATTTACTCTTAAGATATTTGTGAAAAATGAAGACCTATGACTAGTTGAACCAGTAGGAAGGCTTAGAATTGGGTGGACAACTCCTAGCCACTCATCTAGACCTAAAATCTAACCCTAAATCATCTAATGGCAGCCACAATAGGATCCCCTCTTCCTATAAAGCATCCTTAACAAAACCCTTGCCTCTTTTTACACTTACTTAGAACCCTAATAGTTATTCCCCAAATTTCTTCCCCTAATATCCAAATCAAGTCTAAATTGGTCCTAATCAATTGCATCATCATCCCCAATAGTAGAGGATGCTAAGGGAGGCTAGCTAGCAAGGTTTCGAAGTGAATTGACCATTCAATTGGAGAAGAACACCTTCCCTTGTTCATTTTTCATTGAGGTTTCACCCTCGATAGGTAATTGCCCTAAAACCTATTTAAATTTTAGTTTCTTTCCATAGATGCATTCATTTAGGGTTCCCCTAGGTGTAGCCCAAGTTTGGTAGGAGTTCGTGTCCATTTTATGTCTGTATCGAACACGTATCAGTCCATATAAACCGATGTTCGATGAAATGCCTAAACCAATGTTTTGATAACCATTTTTGAAACTAATTTCATGAATTTATAGCCCTATATATGGGGATTAGTTTTGCATGTGACTGAGTCGAATTCTGCTCATTTTTTGTGTCTAAATTGGATACGCACACTGTACACGAGACAATGCACAGGGGATACTGTGATCCCCTGCGGCTTGTGTGTCCTAGCAGACATGACAGGGCACCATATGCCATGAAACTTTATGGACACGTAGGGGCACTCATTGACATCATGTCCATGAAGTTTAATGCAACCTCGATGTGTGTGCTTGAAGAAAAAATACGCGCACTAGTCACGCACTGGCAGTGTTCTCACCAACAGAGAGCTCTGATACGCTCCTCGTTTGCGGACACGGCGACACTTGGTGGACACGTGACCCTATCCTGGGCGAATACTGGGACACGAGCATAGAGCCTTTTGTGTCTTGTGTCGTGTGCACGAGGCCACGACACGCGTGCACGAGGAATATTTTGACTGTTCTCTGTTACTTCTTATTTTGATGACTTGGTGTCACCCTCATTTCCCGTATTTCCCGTATTTCGTATTTATACTCGTATCTGGATTTTGGCATGAATTTTTATTTTTTCTTAACTTGTGGAATTTCGGTGTTTCTCGTATTTTGGGTTTTGACATGGCTCGGTTTTAATTGGGATGGTTTGGTTTGGTTTGGTTTGGTTTGGTTTATTATGTATTAGAATACCTTAGCCTATGCTCCACCCTCAACACACCACATCCCACCCTCTTTAAAACTCCACCAACTTTTTCTCTCTCCTCATAAACCTCCATTAATTTCTTCTTCTCCTTCCTCTACACAACACTCTTCTCCTTCCTCTACACAACACCAACCCTTAGGCAAGTGCACCTTGCCACCACATGAGAACCCTATTTTACTTGTCCATTTGATATATTAGGACATGGTGATCAACATTAGAACTTGGTATTTTGTGGTTTGGAGTCTCCATTGTTCTAGATCAAATTTTTCTCTATTTTCGGTTTTGCATGGTTTTGATCTATTTAGGTTAGATTTTGATGGATTTTGATGTTTCCATGTGGAAGAGAGTTCAATTTCACCCTGGTTGGAGCTTTGGAAATCTGGATTTGGAGTTCGGATGGCCAAGTTGTGATGCTTTGAAGTTTTGGGAGCCATGGAAGCTTCTTCTCAGCCATGGAGAAGAAGATCCTTTCCCCTGCGTGCGTGTTGTTACGCATACGCAGCTCTCCTGCATGCGTGACTTTTCGCGTACGCAGCTCTCCTGCGTGCGTGTTTTTATGCGTACGCAGCTCTCCTGCGTGCATGACTTTTTGCGTACGCAGCTCTCCTGCGTGCGTGTTTTTACGCGTACGCAGCTCTCCTGCGTGCGTGACTTTTCGCATACGCAGCTCTCCTGCGTGCGTGCCTTTTGTGCGTACGCAGCTCTCCTGCGTGCGTGCCTTTTGTGCGTTCGTAGCTCTCCTGCGTGCGTGACTTTTCGCGTACGCAGCTCTCCTGCGTGCGTGCCTTTTGTGCGTACGCAGCTCTCCTGCGTGCGTGCTTTGTGCGTACGCAGCTCCCCTGCGTGCGTGACTTTTGTACGTACGCTGCTCCCCTGCGTGCGTGCTCTTGCGCGTACGCTGCTCCCCTGACCCCTTGCTTAACCCATTGGCTCTTGGAGTTTTGGTCTTATTTCTTTAAGCTTGGCTCTTCTATAGCCCTGTATATTGATATTTTATTATATATTTTACGCCCATTTTGTATCCTTACGCCTTTTGTCATGAACTTGATTTTACTTAATATATTTGGAATGACTATTGTACGTGGCATGGTATGACAAGGAACTAGCATAACACGACAGTGATCCGTAGTAGTGCACTCCTGACATGACCAACCTGACATGATAGTGGCCCGTCGTGGCGCACTCCCGACAAGTACCCTGACATGATTTATCTTAATGCTGTTACGACGGCTAATTAACTTGACTTGCTTTGATATCGTGGGTAGTTCTTTCTTGCTTGCTTGTTAAATCCACTTGTCCTGTCTTGCATCATGTCTAGGATGGGACTCTTGAGTACCACGGTCAGGAGCACCTACTAAAATGGATTAAGGTTAATAACTAGAATAATACAGTAGTCATGAAGAGATGACACAGCTACAAGCAATCCCGTTACCTGGGCGCTCTTGGGATCTGTAGCCTGCCGTCGAGTAGGGCACATTTCCAGCACACCGTCGCGTGTTGCACCCTCTAAGTCACCTAAGGGTACATTTGTCTTCCGGGCGATGTACCCACCTGAATTCAACCCCTAATTTTCGACCTGGGTAACCTAGATGGTCTGCAGGGCTTGTGGCTGTGGAACAATCTCACTGCATCTTGTTAGTAATTAGGCCTGTGATAACCCTAGTTAGTTAAAGTAGTAAGCCGTAGCGTCTGCTTGGCCGTGATTGATTGAATGAGGTATAACCAGTTTAGCCATGTCTTGATCCAGTACAAGATTGCTCCCTGCCTTGATTTCTTGCATTATTATCTTGCCGATAAATGGTGGGAAACTAAGTTCTGTTCAGACGAAGGGTTACAACCCCGGTCCTTGTTTGGTTTACGGGTTGTAACCTGGCTATCGGAATAGTTCCATGGTTATCTCGTCGTATATCACCCTGCCATGTTTTCGTAAGTTTTAATTTTAATATTAGATTTTCTTGTGCTGATTGCTGGCTTTTGTTCTTATTTCGTAGCCCCCTTATGGCACTTGCTCTTTCTGGGGTAGACCCAGCTGGTTTTGTGTGGCCAGATTTTGGAGCAGCTCCCGAGGATCTACCAAGCGTCCAGCCCAATGGTGGCGACTAGAAGGAACCCGGGCTACGAGTGGATTTTCTATTTTGTTTCGCTCACTCTACTGTAAAATTATTCTTTTGAGGCATTTAGCCGACGAGCACCTGTTAGCTCGATGCACTTTTACTTACTGTCTGCCTACGGGCTGCAAACATGATTAACAAATCCTAGGGTTGATCATGTACGACTAAACTCTTGCTAGTCCTAACATTTTGTAATGACTAGCTTCATGATCAGCTGAATATGTAATATTTGGGACGCCTTATTATTGTATATTTAATAATCATACATCTTGCGACCTTACTTACTTGCTTGTGATTGAGACTTAGGCTTGTTCATGACCATAAGAGACTGTTGGCTTGTAGTAAACCCTCATATATCTAGACAGTCGTGACCGTATATCGAGGTGGTTTCTATTTCAATATACGTAGCTGGCTATGTCTGCCCCTGCTCTCCAGTATTCTGGTTCTGGGGCGTGATATAGTTTAAGTGGTGGCCCATGCAGGTCGTGTCAAACAAGAAATATGAGGGTTTACCGAATAGATGTCTCAATCAGTATTTGCCCTTGATCTTCGCCCGTATTTTCAAATCCCTAAAATTCTTGCCCTGATTACATGCTTGTATCGTTGATCTGTCCTGGTCCTTCCTTATTGTTTCCCTGTGTCATCTTCCTCAGCGGCACTGTACCAGACCCTACCGATCAGCAAGGAGGAGCACCTCCCGTAGACCAGCAGCAACCCGGAGATCAAGCCCAGTATTCCGGGATAGCCTCCAGAGTTGTGCCTACTGGAGGAGAGTCACCAGTTCGGCCCGTCCAGCCCGCAGAGCCAGATGATGGTACCTTAGTAGGCCTCATCAGAACTTTGATAGCTTCCCAGGATCGTCGAAGCGACGTCCTGCACCAGACAGTTCAAGATGTTTTGACCCGAGGCGGACATCCAGGGAACCAGGCGGCGAACAGCTTCAAGCGATTGAACCCTCCTTTCTTCGACGGCACCGAGGAAGCGATTGTCGCGGATGCATGGCTTCAGGATACCGAGGTGATTCTGGAAACAGCTAGGACACCCGAGAATGAGAAGGTGGCGGTGGTACGCCTGCAGTTGTTGGACTTGGCTCGCAGTTGGTGGGCGGCGCAAGCCATGGGATTAGTGGCACCCATTATTTGGACAGTGTTTAGAGAAAAATTCCAGACGAAGTATTTCGATGCTGTGGCTCGGTACAACCTGCAGACCAGATTTACCAACTTGAAGCAAGGAGGCAGAACAGTCGACAGCTATGCATCGGAGTTTTCTAGACTCAGTAGGTTTGCCTCCACCTTGGTGGCGACCGAGTTTGATAGGGCCCAGCGGTTCCAACAGGGACTACATTTGGAGATCTTGTTGGCGGTTTAGCAGTTCGAGCACCAGACATTCGATGCAGTCTTGAGAGCAGCTAGGAGGCATGAGTACACCTCCCAGAGGATCGTGGATAGGACCGGAGGTAGGAAGCGGTCCCACAGTCAGATGCACCAATCATCAGCTCCAGCCCCGGCAGCTAG
The DNA here is from genome assembly GCA_029216955.1 of Iris pallida. Classification (NCBI taxonomy): domain Eukaryota; kingdom Viridiplantae; phylum Streptophyta; class Magnoliopsida; order Asparagales; family Iridaceae; genus Iris; species Iris pallida. The sequence goes on along the minus strand of JANAVB010023980.1, from coordinate 7,967 downwards.
GGGATTGACCATTGGAACTCCGAGGCGGGCGGCCTCAGTAACGTCGGTTCAGCATTCGACCCCGACGTACCCACAGCAGCAGAAGCAGAAGCAGACTTCCGCGATAGGATATTCTCATTGCGGGAAGCCAGGGCATGTGGTGGCAGACTGTCGCAGGGCACAGGGATTGTACTTGGCGTGTGGAGCAGCAGATCATAGGATAGGGGCTTGCCCGAATAGGGGTGGTTCATCAGCATCTAACCCTTCTAGCTCTTCGGTGAGAGGACCGGCCCTAGTACCAGTTCAGCAGCAGCAGTATCAGTCTTCGAGGCCCTTGCCGCCTCAGTCTCAGGCATTCCAGCAACAACACCCCCAGCAGTATGCACAAGCCCAAGCTCAGACCCAGAATAGGCAGAGAGGTTTCCAGCAGAGGGGACCAGCAGCCAAAGGACAAGGTCAGGCCATGATGATGGCTATGGAAGAATAAGTTGCACCAGGTGAGGGTGTGGCAGGTACTATTCTCGTCAACTTCTCTCCAGTGTCTGTATTATTTGATTCTGGTGCATCGCATTCATTTATGTCTGCACGATTCGTGACACGGATAGGATTGGAACCCGAGTCATTATCAGTGAGGCTCAATATTCTTACTGGTAATGGCCTTGTGGGAGTAGATCGAGTGTTTTCCTTGTGTCGGATCGTAGTTAGCGGTAGGGAGTTCCCCGCTAGATTCATAGAGTTTCCTATGACAGACTATGATGTAGTCCTAGGCATGGATTAGTTGAGGAACCAGTATGCTAGGATAGACTACCATATTGGCAGAGTTGTCTTTAGTATCCCCGACGAGCCAGAGTTTTTGTTTTCTAGAGGCGCAGTGGAGCCGTCTTCTCCAGCATTGCGGATGGCAGTAGCAGCAGTGCAGTTACCCCGGATAGTTGAAGAGTTTCCAGATGTCTTTCCAGAGGAGCTTCCAGGGATGCCGCCGGAACGGGAGATTGAGTTCACTATAGACTTGATTCCCGGGACAGCACCAGTATCAGAGCGAGTCTACAGGATGGCGCCTTCAGAGTTGGAGATTTTATACAAGATGATTGAAGAACTGAGGACCAAGGGATTCATCCATGCGAGTGGATCGCCTTGGGGAGCCCCGATGCTTCTTATGAAAAAGAAGGATGGTACGTCCAGGCTATGTGTTGATTATCGTACCTTGAATTCGGTGACAATCAAGAACAGATACCCTCTTCCGAGGATAGATGACTTGTTTGATCAGCTCAGAGGGGCTTCAGTGTTCTCGAAGATCGATTTGCGGTCGGGATACCACCAGATCAGAGTCAGAGAGCAGGACATCCCAAAGACAGTATTCAGATCGAGGTATGGATATTGGGAGTTTCTTGTTATGCCCTTTGGAGCGACCAATGCGCCGGCCGTATTCATGGACCTCATGAATCGCATTTTCATGCCTTACTTGGATCAATTTGTGATCGTGTTCCTAGATGACATCCTGGTCTACAGCAAGAGTGAAGCAGAGCATGAGCAATATCTCAGAGTCGTCCTCCAGACGCTTAAGGAGCATCAGTTGTACGCCAAGTTCAGTAAATGCGAGTTCTGGCTCGATCGCATATCATACTTGGGTCACATCATTACCCGAGGAGGAGTGGAAGTGGATCCCCAGAAGATTGTGGCTATCGAGTCATGGCCAGTACCCAGCTCAGTGGCAGAGGTTCGCAGCTTCCTTGGATTGGCCGGCTACTACCGACGGTTCGTTTCAGATTTTGCAAGGATTTCAGCGCCGATGACCCAGTTGACCCGCAAGGATGTGCCGTTTGTTTGGACAGCAGAGTGTCAGGAATCATTTGAGAAGTTGAAGCGAGGTTTGATAACGGCTCCCATTCTCACCCTTCCAGATAGGACCGGAGGATTCATAGTTTATTGCGACGCTTCAGGCAGAGGATTGGGGTGTGTCTTGATGCAGCATAAGAAGGTAATATCTTATGCGTCACGTCAACTACGTGATCATGCGAAGAATTACCCGACCCACGACTTGGAATTGGCGGCGGTAGTGTTTGCCTTGAAGTTGTGGAGACACTACTTGTACGGAGATAGAGTGGAGATCTTTACTGATCATAAGAGCCTGAAGTATGTTTTCACCCAAAAGGACCTTAATATGCGGCAGAGAAGATGGCTCGAGCTACTAGTGGACTATGATGTAGATTTGCAGTATCATCCCGGGAAGGCTAAAGTTGTAGCAGATGCATTGAGCAGGAGAGCCGGAGTTTATCTTCTGACGGCGCAACCAGAATTATTGGCAAATCTTCAGAAGATGGGAATTGAAGTGGTTCTTCCAACCAGCGTGGCATTGATGGCCAGCCTACAGGTTCAGTCCAGCATAGTTGAGAGAATCCGGGTGGCGCAGTCACAGATTCCAAGATCCAGCGACTCAGAGCAGAGTGTGAAGCAGGAAGAAGGCCAGAGTTATGTATCCATGAAGACGGTACACTTCGGCACGGCACTCATCTTTGTGTACCCAGTAGAGATATCAGACGGGAAGTTATGGCAGAAGCCCACAGTTCTCAATATTCTATTCATCCGGGTGGTACGAAGATGTACCGTGATATTCGTCAGCATTTCTGGTAGAATGGCATGAAGAGGAAGATAGTCCGGTTTGTCTTTCGGTGTTTGGTTTGCCAACAGGTTAAAGCTGAACATCAGAGGCCCGCTGGACTTCTTCAACCCTTACCGATCCCAGAATGGAAATGGGAACATATAACCATGGATTTCGTGACCGGATTGCCCAGATCTCCGGCCGGCAAAGATGCTATTTGGGTAATTATGGACAGGCTTACCAAGGTGGCACACTTTCTTCCATTCAAAGTTGGACAGTCGACGGCGCAGTTAGCAGAGATGTATCTCAGGCAGATCGTCAGGCTTCACGGTGTGCCAGTCAGCATCACCTCGGACAGGGATTCAAGATTCACATCACACTTTTGGCGCAGCTTGCAGAAGAGTTTGGGGACTCGTCTTCAATTCAGCTCAGCATATCACTCGCAGACGGATGGTCAATCAGCGCGCACAATCCAGACTCTTGAAGATATGTTGAGATCCTGTACCCTTGACTTCGGTGGTTCATGGAAGAATCATCTGCACCTGGTAGAATTCTCGTGCAACAACAGTTATCAGGCCAGTATCCAGATGGCACCCTTCGAGGCTCTTTATGACAGGAAGTGAAGATCCCCGCTAGCATGGGACGATGTCGGGAAGAGGTAGATGCTCGGACCCGAATTGATTTTCCAGACGGTTGAAGTGGTCAGGAAGGTCAGAGATCACCTCCGAGTTGCCCAGGACCGCCAGCGCCATTGGGCCGATGCTCATCGACGTCCCTTAGAATTTGCTGTCGGCGACCATGTATTCCTTAGGATCTCGCCTAACCGCGGCGTCATTCGCTTCGGCGTGCGGGGAAAGCTTAGTCCTAGGTATATAGGGCCGTTCGATATTCTAGAGCGAGTAGGAGATGTATCCTATCGTCTCGCTCTTCCGCCGTCGCTAAGTGAGGTGCATGATGTATTCCATGTGTCCCAATTACGATGGTATATTTCGGACCCGAGCCACGTCCTAGACCATTCGGAATTGGTTGTTGGTACCAACCTTTCGTATGAGGAGAGGCCCGTGTCTATATTGGACCGGAGGGAGAAGATACTCAAGAACAAGACTATTAAATTAGTCCGTGTTGCTTGGGGTCATCACTCTCTAGGTGAGTCAACGTGGGAGCGTGAGGACGACATCCGATCGCGATATCCCTATCTGTTTGACTCGTGAGGTATAATGTCTTTCTTATGCCTTACGTTTTCCCTTCCTTGCTTATATTGTATGATTGTATGATTGAGCTGCTTAGTGTAGCTTGTCTGTGCTCAATGTAGCTTGTCGTGGTAATCTCTAGCTCCTTGATTAAATTCCGAGGACGGAATTCTTTTAAGGTGGGTAGAGTTGTCACCCTCATTTCCCGTATTTTCCGTATTTCAAATTTATACTCGTATCTGGATTTTGGCATGAATTTTTATTTTTTTTTAACTTGTGGAATTTTGGTATTTCTCGTATTTCGGGTTTTGACATGGCTCGGTTTTAATTGGCAGGGTTTGGTTTGGTTTGGTTTATTATGTATTGGAACACCTTAGCCTATGCTCCACCCTTAACACACCACATCCCACCCTCTTTAAAACTCCACCAACTTTTTCTCTCTCATCATAAACCTCCATTAATTTCTTCTTCTCCTTCCTCTATACAACACTCTTCTCCTTCCTCTACACAACACCAACCCTTAGGCAAGTGCACCTTGCCACCACATGAGAACCCTATTTTACTTGTCCATTTGATAGATTAGGACATGGTGATCAACATTAGAACTTGGTATTTTGTGGTTTGGAGTCTCCATTGTTCTAGATCTAATTTTTCCCTATTTTTGGTTTTGTATAGTTTTGATCTATTTAGGTTGGATTTTTATGGATTTTGATGTTTCCATGTGGAAGAGAGTTCAATTCCACCCTGGTTGGAGCTTTGAAAATCTGGATTTGGAGTTCGGATGGCCAAGTTGTGATGCTTTGAAGTTTTGGGAGCCATGGGAGCTTCTTCTCAGCCATGGAGAAGAAGATCCTTTCCCCTGCGTGCGTGTCTTTACGCGTACGCAGCTCTCCTGCGTGCGTGACTTTTCGCGTACGCAGCTCTCATGTGTGCGTGTTTTTACGCGTACGCAGCTCTCCTGCGTGCGTGACTTTTCGCATACGCAGCTCTCCTGCGTGCGTGTTTTTATGCGTACGCAGCTCTCCTGCGTGCGTGACTTTTCGCGTACGCAGCTCTCCTGCGTGCGTGCCTTTTGTCCGTATGCAGCTCTCCTGCGTGCGTGCCTTTTGTGCGTACACAGCTCTCCTGCGTGCGTGACTTTTCGCGTACGCAGCTCTCCTGCGTGCGTGCCTTTTGTGCGTACGCAGCTCTCCTGCGTGCGTACTTTTGTGCGTACGCAGCTCTCCTGCGTGCGTGACTTTTGTGCGTACGCAGCTCCCCTGTGTGCGTCCTCTTGCGCGTACGCTACTCCCCTGACCCCTTGCTTAACCCATTGGCTCTTGGAGTTTTGGTCTTATTTCTTTAAGCTTGGCTCTTCTATAGCCCTGTATATTGATATTTTATTAGATATTTTACGCCCATTTTATATGCTTACGCCTTTTGTCATGAACTTGATTTTACTTAATATGTTTGGAATGACTATTGTACGTGGCATGGTATGACAAGGAACTAGCATAACACGACAGTGACCCGTAGTGGTGCACTCCTGACATGACCAACTTGAAATGATAGTGGCCCGTCGTGGCGCACTCCCACAAGTACCCTGACATGATTTATATTAATGTTGTTACGACGGCTAATTAACTTGACTTGCCTTGACACCGTGGATAGTTCTTTCTTGTTTGCTTGTTAAATTCGCTTGTCCTGTCTTGCATCATGTCAAGGATGGGACTCCTGAGTACCACGGTCAGGAGTACCTACTAAAATGGATTAAGGTTAATAACTAGAATAACACAGTAGTCATGAAGAGATGACACAGCTACAGGCAATCCCGTTACCTGGGCGCTCTTGGGATCTGTAGCCTGCCGTCGAGTAGGGCACATTTCCAGCACACCGTCGCATGTTGCATCCTCTAAGTCACCTAAGGGTACATTTGTCTTCCGGGCGATGTACCCACCTGAATTCAACCCCTAATTTTCGACCTGGGTAACCTGGATGGTCTGTAGGGCTTGTGGCTATAGAACAATCTCACTGCATCTTGTTAGTAATTAGGCCTGTGATAACCCTAGTTAGTTAAAGTAGTAAGCCGTAGCGTCTGCTTGGCCGTGATTGATTGAATGAGGTATAACCAGTTTAGCCATGTCTTGATCCAGTACAAGATTGCTCCATACCTTGATTTCTTACATTATTATCTTGCCGATAAATGGTGGGAAACCAAGTTCTGTTCAGACGAAGGGTTACAACCCCGATCCTTGTTTGGTTTACGGGTTGTAACCTGGCTATCGGAATAGTTCGATGGTTATCTCATCGTATATCACCCTGCCATGTTTTCGTAAGTTTTAATTTTAATATTAGATTTTATTGTGCTGATTGCTGGCTTTTGTTCTTATTTTGTGGCCCCCTTGTGGCACTTGCTCTTTCTGGGGTTGATCCAGCTGGTTTTGTGTGGCCAGATTTCGGAGCAGCTCCCGAGGATCTACCAAGCTTCCAGCCCAATGGTGGCGACTAGAAGGAACCCGGGCTACGAGTGGGTTTTCTATTTTGTTTCGCTCACTCTACTGTAAAATTATTCTTTTGAGACGTTTAGCCGACGAGCAACTGTTAGCTCGATGCACTTTTACTTACTGTCTGCCTACGGGCTGTAAACATGATTAACAAATCCTAGGGTTGATCATGTACGACTAAACTCTTGCTAGTCCTAATATTTTGTAATGACTAGCTTCATGATCAGCTGAATATGTAATATTTGGGACGCCTTATTATTGTATATTTAATGATCATACATCTTGCGACCTTACTTACTTGCTTGTGATTGAGACATTAGGCTTGTTCATAACCATAAGAGACTGTTGGCTTGTAGTAAACCCTCATATATCTAGACAGCCGTGACCGTATATCGAGGTGGTTTCCATTTCAATATACGTAGCTGGCTATGTCTGCCCCCGCTCTCCAGTATTCTGGTTCTAGGGCGTGACACTTGGACACTTCGTGTCCACTTGTGTGGACACGAATGCATCCCCCTGACACGTCTTCATGTGAGGAACACTCAGCACACACTGATTTTGGGTTTATCATTAGTATTGGGTTTCGATTTGGGTTCAACTCGAGTATACTGATACTCTAAAAACTGTGACTGAGAATTGGTTTAAACTGTTAACTGAATTTGTTATATGTTAATTGAGTTTAGGGCTAAGGTTGTAAATATATGTAAGTTTGCTTGTTTAAATTCATTTGGTTCATTTGGTTAAATGTTGGGTAAAACTGAGATCGATTACTTTTAAAACCTGAAAACCTGAGATGTGGGTTATGAACTGGGTTTGTTCATATGAAGACTGAGTTTGTTGATACCTAAAACTGAGTTTTAAATGATAACTGGGATTGGGGGTTTCGAATGGAAATTTGAACTTCATGATGTAATGAGGTGTTGGTTTAGTTGATTATAGATTTGGTTTTAATTGAATTCATGTTTTGGAAATTGATATGTAAATGTCAACTTAGAAATTATTGACTGAATTTGAATGGTAAAGTAGTAACTGAGAATGTGGATACACTGTTTTCAATTGGGTTAAATAAACTGAGAAATTGAGTTGGGTTGTTGGTTTGTAGTGTAATATATGTGTAACGGAAATTATGTTAAACCTGAGTAGAAATCAGTATTGAAACTAAAAAAACTGAAATAAAAATGGTTTTTGTTAAAACTAAGAATGTTTATAACATGGAAATCTGAGAAGATTGAGTGTTGGTTTTTGTTTTAAAACTAAAAATGATGTTCAACTGAAAACTGATTTTGGATTTGGTTTTTAAGATTTGTATATATGTAGGTAATGAATACATGAAAATGATATTGTGCAATGATACATGAGAACTGATATGTTAATAATAAAAACTGAAATGCAAACCTAAGAATTCAATTTAACTGAACACCTAATTTTTCCTATGAAATTCCTGAGATTCAATGAACCATAGCTTAATGTTGGACCTGAAAACCTTAACTAATTGGGAATTGATTATAGGCTTTGAGTTTACATGTTTTGATACACAAAACTGAGTTTTTGGTTTGATTTTGAAAACTAAAATCAGTCCCTCTCTCTCTCAAATTTATTCACTCATGATCCACTATACACACTCTCTTACATTAAACTATACAAGCTCATATCACACACACATGTATACCCCCTTAACCCTCTCTCTATCTCTCTACGTATATAGTATGTATGTAT
>JANAVB010023979.1:0-47446 GCA_029216955.1 Iris pallida | reverse complement strand
AAGCGTAATCATCGAGATAAATAATTTTTTTTATTTACATGTTTTAGCACACTTACTTTGCTTTTACACCCTTGATTGTTTAGTCTTTTTTGTTCAATTATCTTTGATAATTGTTTATATTTTTATATTATTCTTGTCGGTCCCAATCTTGATTTTCTCATGTTGGTTCAAGAATTATGTTTTGGTATTGGCAATGTTCTATGCAAATATCTTACTCCCCATAAAGTGTATACAAGGATTGGAGATTTCAGTTCTATCAGTTTGCTCAATTTACTTTTTGGGTTCCTTTAAGATCTTATAGCATCAACTAAATAATATTATGAATTTGTTTAGAAATTTGTTTGAAAACAACTCAAAATTTTGAAATGTGGTAGTTACCGTAGCCGGAGCGGGTGCCTCAGCCCAAAATTTTAGAATATCTAAATGTCATATATTATATTATCAAAAGACAAATCATTAGTCAGAATGAAGAAAAAAAATTCGTGCAATCGCTGTCAAAATTAAATCCTCTCCCCTTCTGTTGCTGATCTAACGTTATGATGCTCCAAATCTTCTTATACCCTTTAGTCGCTGCTGCCAATCCCCCTTTTTCCTTCCGTCGTTGTCAACATCCTCTCTCTCTCTCTCTCTCGTTGTGTCCTGTTGGATTTAATTGAACAATAGAACACTTACAATTTTTTATTTTTTATTATTTTCATAAGAATTATTTGAAACATTATTTGTTATTTATTTGTTTAGAACATCAATTTTTTTGCTTGGAATATCTTCATTAGTATTTCATTATAAATATATTATTTTGGATATTATATTTGTTAGTTAGTTTTTTCTTAAATTTTGTGTTGATAATACTATTTTATTGTTGTCCATAAAAAAATTGTATGAGCATTAAGCTTTGAGGGCACAACTATTAGGGGGCGTTTGGTATGTGGAATACTATATAGCCGGAAATTCTACATTCCGGGAATCAAATTCCAAGGAATTAAATTTCCTGGAAAATTACATTCCCATGTTTGGGTTTGGTGACTATATAAACATTCCCGGAAAAAAATAAAAATGATAAAAAAACTAAAAAATGAAAAAAAAATGAAGAAAAAAAACCAAAAACGAAAAAACGTCAAAAAAGGAAAGGAAAAAAGAAAAAGAAAACGATTCAAACGAAAAAAACCGACCAAATATAAAAAAAAGACAAAAGGCCAAAAAAAAGACTAAAACGACAAAAATAAAAAAAACCAAAAATCCAAAAACAACAAAAATGATAAAAAGACCAAAAATAACGAAAGCGACAAAAATGACAAAAAACAACAAAACGATAAAGACCAAAAAATGACAAAAACAAAAAAAATAGAAAAATAAAAACAAAAGAACAAAAGACAACAAAAATGACAAAAATGACATTTTTTTTACAAAAAAAAAAAAAAACTACTACAAAAACGACAAAAAAACAACAAAAAAGACAAAAATGTCAAAAAACTACTAAATAACAACAAAACGACAAAAGACAACAAAAAATGACAAAAGACTAGTAAAAAAAAAAACAAAAGATAAAAAGACGAAAACGACAAACAAAAAGAGACAAAAATGACAAAACAACAAAACGACAAAAAAATGACAAAAAACGACTTAAAAAGACAAAAAGAGACAAATCGACAAAAAAAAAACAAAATGACCAAAACAAAAAAACGACAAAAAACAAAAAAAAGGCAAAACAACAAAAATGACAAAAAGGACAAAAACCAGTAAAAGAGAAAATTATAAAAAAGACAAAAGATAACAAAAAAAGATAACAATGGCAAAAAAGAAAAAAGAACAAAAAGTACTAAAATGACAAAAACCAAAAACGACAAAAACCGTAAAAATGACAAATAGTTACAAAAGAGAAAAAACGACAAAAATATAAAAAAAAGAGGACAAAAAGGACTAAAAGACAAAAAGCGAAAAAAATCGATAAAAACTGACAAAATGACCGACAAAACGACAAAAACAACAAAAAAGGCAGAAAAGGGCAAAAAAAGAAAAAATGTTCAAAGAGATCAAAAAGTAGAAAAAGTTCAAACAAGTTTTTTTTTTTTTGCCTGGGCAAAAGAAAAATACCCACCTATTCTTAAGGGATAGGATTCCCATGTTTTAAAGATAAACTATTTACCCTGGTATTTTTAACTCCCGGGAATAAATTTTTCATAGCCCAAACAAACATGGTAATAGATTCCCACCCTAAATTTTCCCGGGAATAAAAAAAAAATACCGCTTACCAAACATGGTATTAGAGTTTGTCTCATGACTCAAAATTTAAAGTCCGACATTGGTAGCTACCTCTTGTAATTTCAACAAATGATAGCTACCAATCCAGCATCTTTCCCTCTGATACAATTAAAATCTATTGATGATAGTTGGCTTTGAAGCAACCTAAAACATATGAGTACACATATATTATGTTAGTAAAGGCTATGATTGTTCTTCATGCGATATTCTGTATAAACTCCAGCAAGAGCTGAAAGGTAGGAAAAAGATCATACTGTAATTTTGTCAGATATGATATCTTTTCGTCTAGCAAAACAATAACTTACCTAAAGTATAAAAAAAAAGACTCACAATAACCTAGTTTAGGTACATTGTACGTATAAAAATAATCTATGATATTATTTTATAAAATAGATAAAGATTTAATTTTGTATTATAATATTCTAAATATAATTTAAATATATTTTAATTATGATTTATTATAAATATACTGTTTGAATCTTTGGTATATGCTTAATTAGATAATACGATGCAGTTAGTTTAAATATAATTTTAATGTTGAACATATTATGTGCACTAACTTTCTGTTTCTCTCTTCTATTCTCTCTTTCTCCAATTCAAGTTTCGAAACACCAAGAATAAAAAAATGAACGATAAGACAGAGAGATCCGGACATCCGGTGTCCCCGGTGTCCTCAACGCAAAGCTCCAGGATGGCGATGGCAAATCGCTCATACAAAGATATTTATGTGTCATGCTTATTACCACTGCTTTGAGGTATTGATGAGATGATGGTTGAAATGAGCCACATGAATTCCTGAGAGAACTGATGCTCTGGAAAGGTACTGTTAGGATTTTGTATCGTTCTCACGTTTTTCTTTTTAAGATAACCAATTTCCTTTTAAGATAACATCATCGGATGCTTGATATTTTATTAATTGTTAGTTTGTACGAAGATTGCTATAAAAATTGTTATTTTATTAATTGTTAGTCTGCACGAAGTATGTCATGAAAATCATGTATATCATTATTTAAATAAATGATATTAATGTTAAATTTCAAAATGATTAATTATCTTGGCACTAATTTAAACTATTTGAATTAATTATCTTAACACTGATTTAAATAGAATAAGATATAATAGAAAAAAGGCCTAGAATTTGTTTCATATTCATCTATACTATCATATAATCCAAATACCATGGATATTTGGATTGTATACATCTTTGCTTAAATTATCATTTATTATCAGTTAACGTACATATTTTTCTTCTGAAATTAAAGTAGTAATTGTATTTGGTGGAAGGACGGATGTTAATAAAATAAATACAAATAAACATTTGAATTGTATCAACTAATCATTTTCATTTTTTTACTAAAATCTTAATCCATAAATAATAATATTTTACTTTTGTTATTATCTATACTAATATATAATTCAAATATGATAATATCAAATCTTCTGTTTCAAATAGATATGGTGGAGATTATTAATAAAAAAATCGTGAACCGACCCGTTAACCGCTTTTATACGTGAACACAAACCGACATCCGACCCGAACATCCAAAACCCGACCCGATTGGCCAGTTCGGGTTGGTTCGGGTCGGTTAACGGTTGCTAGACCGTGTTTTGCTCAGCCCTAAAGAAGAGAACTACCCGTTCCCATCCCATTGTTTATTATTATATTTTCCTAATCAAGAAACAAACTTTCAGCCGACACGACAATTTTTCTAGGGTTTCAGGTCTCCAATGGCGCCTAGGGCTTCAGTGAAGGGGAAGGGGAAGACTGGAAAGGGAGGGTCGAAGGAGGAGGATGGGAGCTACAAGCTGGTGAAGGAGTGGGGGACCTGGGCGACGAAGAAGGCCAAGACTATAGCCCACTACGGCTTCATCCCTCTCATAATCATCGTCGGGATGAACTCCGAGCCGAAGCCCACGCTCTCTCAGCTCCTCAGCCCCGTCTGATGATCCGTTCTCCTCTAAATTCCCAAGGTTTCCTTCCTTTGCTATTATTATTGTCTTGGTAGCAGTTTGTAATTTCGGTTCGATTTGGTTCCGTGTGCTACTCTGTTTGGAAAACAAAACAACTTTTGACATGTTATATTAACTTCTCTTTCTACAATTTAATTTGGGATTTTAGTAATTATGATGTCTGATTATTAGTGTATTGTTTGTTCTCATTTCATTTTGTCAAAACCATGATGCGAGTGATAATTTGTTGGAGGAGCGGAGCGAAATAAAGGTTATGCTCAATGTATGGCGGTAAAGCTTCTTATCCTTTGTGGATTTGTTTCATATTGCTTCTTCAGTCTTTACTGTCTATCATTTACTTCTTTATGTACCTGCCCTAGAAGTTCTGTAGCAGAAATATGGGTAAATAGGCTGCTACCTTTGAAAACAACTTTGTAAGAAACATTTGTTTGTTGCTCGCACCAATGCAAAGACAGAGTTTAGACTTTACAGAGTTTAGACTTTCCCTCAAACTTAAATGTTTATGTGATGTACTGTTTCGATCATTTTGTTGGAATGTTGTTTTCTTTCCTATGTTGTTGTGGCATTTCTTTTTCACCATAGTTTTTTGAAATGTCATTCCTTTTTGCTCTTCGTCTTGTGTCATATATTAGTGCAATTCTAAATTGCTGTTGCAGACAGATAGGACAACGACACCTATTTTGGTATGTCCTAGTGTATTTTGGAGTGTGCATTGTGTGTCTGTTGTGTGCCTGATACACGTCCGACACGGCATGGCCAAGATATTTGTAGTGTCGTGCTTCCTGGGTAAATTGTATCAGCCTGCTTCTTGTTTATACTTTCTAGGCAGGGGCAGTTTGGAGGGTTCTTCTTGCTTGCCTAAGCTTAAACTGTACAACTCGAAAAAGTAGGGCTACCTACCTGCCTACTGGCCTTTTAGGTTTTATTGCAATGCCTTATCTTGCTCGTAGAGTACTTCTGTCTAGGAATTGGCATTAATATAGAGGGTTGACAACTTCCTCTTGCTCCATAGCCAATCATATTATGGGAGAAAGCTTCAATGATACGCTGATGTGAGCTACCGCTTCTACTTAGAATTAACTCGACAATAGCCCTATCATGACATTAAAGTTGTCACATCGAAGGGTAATTTTATGCCATTACTATTGTAGAGATTTGCATAGGCCTTCAGTACCCAACTCAAAAGTGGGATATTGTTGAGTCCATAAATTCTCATTTGAGGGTGGATAATGTTGATATACTTAAGATTTGTGTATGAAGTAATTTTCATACTTAATGCTTTGGTCAAAATTGGATTCAGACTGGTCTAGCTGTCCTTTTGTTTCTTTGATTTCTTTTTTGCTTTCTTGTAGCATTTGATGGTATATAATTGAGTTATTCTTATTGTAGGGCTGAGAACATGGCAAGGAAAGCTGCTGGGGAAGAACCATTGCCTGAGGAAGATCCAACAAATCCTATTTTCAAGCCTCTACCTGAGCCATCACGCTTGGATACCTATCTCATAACAAATCAAATATCTAATTACTGCAACCAAGTCAATGGGGGTTTGTTTTCCATATCTTCTTTCACCATATATTTTATTATTTCATGTTACTTTATTCTTTCTATTACACGTAAATATTATACATTAATCTCATTTTGAATATTTTGATGTTTCTTTTGATGTTTTTATTCTTCCTACTCGACTGACATATTGGCACTATAGTTTTTTTTTACTACCTTTCGAAGTTAATATTCTCCTAGTTTCTTGCATATCAAGGATATCTATTCGCTAGTTTGTGGTCTTAAATACCAATACCCTGATTCATTGCTTTTCTTTGTTCTTTTTGCATATACAATGTCAAAAAAATTTCTTCTATAAACGAGAAACATAGTAGGTGAAGTGGACATGTTATAAGGGCGTGTTTGGTTGCAAGCAAGTGGGATGAAGTGCAAAAAGTGACTTCATAAAGTCCAATTTTTTTTCTTCTGAAATTGATTTGTTTGGTTTCAATAATTATCTCCTTGAAAGTGTTAATTCCATCACTTTACCAGTAGGTAGAGTGAAACTGGAATCTCTTAAAGTGTAAGATTGTGCACGTCAATCATTGAAAAGTAATATTTAAAAATAATAATTATTCCCACTTTTATCCCACATCAAGCTTGCAAAAGAGGATGTGAGATCCTAGTTTTTGAGGGGATGAGTTACTTTATGTCACATCCAAAAGCGAATTTTTTGCTTGTAACCAAACAACAAAAGTGCAAGAAAAAAGTGGGCCTTTTACCACTTTCACTTCACTTGCTTGCAACTGAACACACCCTAAAGCATCATTTTAAGGATCATTCTCATTTACTAATTTTATTTTAGAGAAACTTTTTTGTCTGCGAACAATACCTCTTGAGAATCAGATTTTCTTTTACTTTCTTTTCTGTATATTTTTGGTTTGTTGTGCATACAACTGCTGCATTTTGTTATTATAACAAAGTTGACACATAAATTTATGCAAATAGTAGTTGAAGGGGTGCAAATCTAGAAGTGGAAAGCCTTGAACTAATGGACCACTTTTTTCTTTGGCGAATCGAATTCAGTTTTATAAATTGTGCATGGAATTTTTTTTTATTCTGACCTATTGTAAAAGTATGAAAGTTTGCCGCTTTCTGTTCTTGATATATCTGGATTAAATAATCACTTGTTTAGGTTGTGCTTGTTGCATTGAAGAATGTTGATTACTCTTTTGGGGATAGAATCGTAGTTGAAAGAACACTTGGATCAGGGTTGATAAAAAATAACAAAGCATACAAATATATTTTGGCAACGATTGGTCTTAGGAGACGACGTGTAGGTTGAGGATTTTTTTTTTGTTCTCTTTTGAATACGGTTAAGAACCAAATTCATGAAACTACAACATCTTAATTGGAACTTCATCTGTTACCCTTGGTTGAGAGAGAATTTGAGAGGGATTAGGGCCTGTGGATATGGGTAACAGTCAATTTTGATTCCTAATGTGTGGGCTTGTGTTAAACCAGGGTAAGAAAACTTGCATTTTAGCATCACAAATCCTGGTTTGTAGTCCTTAATCCGGAGTTTAACCCATTGCCAATGCTGCTGGACGATGGGAGCCTGTTGGTACTTATCTACTTATCTATGTCCTTGTTTCCCCTTCAACAACAAATATAGTTTGTTTTCATCTTAGGGCTTGCACGGGAATTGAAATACCATGTAGAATTGCAACCACAATTTCGTGGAACTGAGATCATGACATTCAATTCCATTTCGTAGTTTGTTTCCACTAGTGTTTATTGGTAGGTAAGCAGATAACCATGGCACTATGCCATATGCACATGATATACATTAACTGATTCTCCCTTGGTAATATGTCCAATTGTCTACTTCTCAATAGAAAGATGGGATCTATATGACCACTACTGATTCTCCCTTGGTAATATCTCCCTATGATAAACCAATGGATTGTAACCTTTTGCTTATCAAACATTGTGGTATTAGTTATCACCCAATAGACTTCAGTTTTTCGCGATACCTGAATTATGATACCCAGAGGTCAAGTATGTTTGTCTACCCTTTAAGATGGGATCTATATGACCACTTATGCCACTTGGTAAGAATTATGAGTGGCTATCAACAATGTAGTCATTTATAGGTTGAAAAGTTTAGGACGTTATGTGGGAAAGAACCCCACAATCCAAAAGCTGGCCCAATTAAGGGTGACATCTCAGGGCACTGAAATAAAACTCCCTGTGAAAGGAGGAATGATAGGATGATTTATTACGAGAGTTTTGCTTCATCAACAATAATGTTCCTAGCCACCAGCGTTGGTGCGGTTTTAACTAACTTACCGTGAAAAACATGTCAGCTAGGATAAGTTTTTTGATAGTAGAATTTCGGATAGGATGCTGATACGACAACTTATTGTACTTGTTTTGATTGGCCCCTAATGCATGTGTGCCAGCCACACAAAACACACCTTACAAATGTGTCTCCATGGATCTTGACCCTTATTCTTGCATTATTAACACTGAATAATGCTCTCAAGATTAGGCATTGGAAACTTTGTACTTGTACAGATGTCATTGCTCTTTATATCTCCATTCATTTACTGTTTGAGTTAGTTTACTTTGTCGACATTTTTGTGTATTAGTGAAAAGTTCCTACAACTTATGCCTATAGGTCCGGAGGGCGATCTTGGCAGTTGCACTACAACTAGCTGGAAGTTGGTGTCAATGAGGAACTCAACAAGAAAACAAAGAGGGATTGGTAGATGGGGATTAAAAGTGATTTCAAAATTTTCTGAGAAAGTGACAACACAATAAATTCAACAAGAGCAGCAGTAGCAACAACAACGGTAGCAATACTAACAACGGTAGTAAGAGCAGCAGCGATAACAACAACAACAATGACGACAGGAGCGAAAATTAGAATAATGTATTTGTATTTGTGTATTTGTATTGTGTATTTGTATTAGTATTATAATTGGATTCAATATATTTTATTTGTAAATTGTATTTTTTTTTAAATGGAAACATAATCGACAACGTTTCAACACTGTTGTAAAATAATATTTTAACAACATTTCTAAACATTGTAAAATTATTTACAATATTTTAAATTATTGTTGATATTATAATTACAACATACAAATATTTATTACAATGTTTGGAAAACATGATTGAATAAAATATACAACTCTTTTTATCAACAACGTGCCAAAATTGTTGTAAGATAATATTTTAACAACGTTTCTAAATATTGTAAAATTTATTTACAATACTTTTAAATTATTGTTGATATTATAATTACAACATACAAATATTTATTACAATGTTAGGCAAACATGATTGAATAAAATATACAACATTTTGTAAAAGTTGTATAAACGTTTTTACAATATTTGTACAATGTTGTATAAAATATATGTACAATGTTTACTGAACGTGGTAGATATTGTTTTTACCACAGTTGCATAATGTTGTTGAAATTATATTTACAACATGTGCAATTTGTTAGAAATTTATTGTACCCTGTCGATTCATGAGATGAAGAACAAAATTAAATTGATTACGGAAGCGTACCTGAATCCATTGTCTTTGCTTGACGGATCTTGAAGCAGACGTTTTTCTTTGTGGGATTTGATCTTCCAACCCGCTACGGCCCTTAATAACAAAGATGAAATCTTTGTTCCTCTCTTTGTTGATGGGGATACAGAAGAGAATAGAGAAACCCTCTCTTTGTGGCCGTATGAGTTGGGGACCATAACCCTAATGAATACACATATATATAGATATGTGTGTTGTGATATTTCTAATTTGGCCCCTCATCAAATTAGAATTATCTCCGGTATCTACACATTAATTCCATGACAATTATACCCTTAAGCCAATTTCCATATAGACCACTTTAATTTGGCTTAATTATTTAGATAGCCCAAACACAATTAATTTTACATGTGTGGCCCCATAATTATTGAATAATTCCAACAATCTCCCACTGGGCCACATATGTAACCTTATAATTGTGTTAACCTTAGTGAGCTCATAAATCGCTATCTTAATCCTTAGGGTATATCCGGACAATCTCGTCCATTAACCATATCAACATAGGATCAAAGCGGCCTTCGTCACATATAGCGTAACTAAACCATCAATGGTCACATATACCAATATAACTAAACGACATAGATCAATCATGGATGCGTAGCATAGAAATTACACGCAATGTGATCAATACATGTCTATTTCCAACTGGTCCTCCTTAACTTTAATGAGATCAATACTTTAACATAATGAAAACAGAATGAACTGAATTTTCATATATCTGATCAGATAAATATCCAAAATACTTTAATACATAAATGTGTCCAAAACCAAATAGCACCCAAATACATAAAATACAAACTCCCACTATATTGCCATATTCTTAATTAACACCCATATGAACAGTATGCTCATGAAAGACCCTGGGTGATAATGCTTTTGTGAGCGGATCCGCGAACATGGAGTTTGTCCTAATGTGCTATATGGACACTATAACCATTCTGAATTCTTTCCTTCACAACTAGAAACTTTATGTCAATATCCTTTACTTATACAAGTTTCTGTTATTTTTGGAATACATTACTGCTGATTTATTGTCATACCATAATTTAAGTGGTCTTTCAACACCGTACTGTAGGTGCAGTCTTGTGACAATTTCGCAACCATATTTCCTGAATAGATACCCCACAGCATGTTATAAACCTTGCTTTCATGGTGGAAGAAATTATGAGTGCATGTTTGACACTCACCCAAATATACCTCCATTAGTCAGCATAACCTGATGTGGATCTCCTGCTGTGTTGGCATCCTACAAAATCGAAGTCAAAATACCTTATGATCTCCAGAATTATCCAATCTCCTATAAAGAGCATATAATTTCATGTTCTCTATTAATTACTTAAGTAGTTTGGCTGCTATCCAATGATCCATCCATATTTGCTTAAATATCTGCCTAACATCCTAATATATATGCAATATCCTGACGCGTACATACTTGAGTATACATTATACTCCCTACAACTCATTATGAAAGAAAAATCTATTGTATTTTCTTAATTTTAAGGCTAACCTTAGGGCACTTGTTTGAGACTGAATTTGTCTCTTTTAACGAGAGGTGTCACCTGGTTTGCATTAAATAGTTCAATCAATATAAAAAACCAGAAAATTATTTCTACTCCCACTGAACTTGTGATACACACAATCTTCAACAGTGTTCATCTCAAAACCAAACGAGATAGTCACTTGTTAAAACTCAAAGTGTCTTTGACGAGAAGCCTGCTTGAGTCCATAAATAGATTCTGTCAGTTTGCGAACCATATTCTTTGGGTCTTCTGACACAAAGTTTTCTGTATGCACCATAAATTGTTTCGTCGATGTTACCATTGAGAAACACAATTTTGACATCCATTTAATGTAACTCAAGATCAAAATGTGCAATAAGTGTTGTGATTGTTTTAAAAGAGTCTTTCAAAGATACCGAAGAGAAAGTCTCTTTAAAATCAACCGTTGACTTTTGAGTAAAGTCACTAGCTGCAAGACGTACTTTATACTTCTCCACATTATCCTTTCGAATCTTTCTTGGTTTTAAATGTCCATTTTCAACCAATGAACTTCGTATCTTTTGGTAATGTGACAAGTTCCTAAAGCTTATTGTCTTGCATAGACTTATACTCCTTATTTATTTTCTCAATCCACTTTTAAGAGTTGGAACTTTCCATGGCCCGACGGGAGATGATTGAATCACCTTCTGTCACGACCCGCACCCTAGAGTTATGGCACGAGAACGTAATAATGCCCAGCCTACACCGCAGTGTCGACGGTAGAACGCTGTCCTAGGTCTCAATGCATCTAACAGTATAAGACTAAACAGTTTATACTCCCCGAATGGGGGTGACAGAGCAAAATGTAAACTCAATCACATCTAAGGTAGAGCATAAATGAAGATAGATAAAACATGAAATCGAAAAGAGATACAACAGATAGAAGTCTAAGTGTCTAAGATACAAACTCAGAATACATCTCAAAACCCAACTACAGTAATCCATAAATACAACTCAAGATGACTAAAAATAAACTATAAGCAAAAATCCTAGCTATCTATGCAACCTCTACTGTCTCCTCTAGGCTAGCAGGCAACCTCCAGGCTATCTGTAAACTTTATCAACAGGTCCAGTCAGGACAGGAGCGAGCACAGTACATCTCAACAGATCATAGCAGGTTAGAAAATATAATCATGCAGTAAAGTAAGATACAGGATCTGAAGGAAATACAGTATATAAACAGAGAAAGAGAACTGTAATAGAAATATCTACTATACATAGAGAACTAACAGTGACTAGTGAGTCAGAGTAAAATATAAACATGTGAATGACATAGGAGATTCATGACTACAGCTAAGAGAGTGATTCATGACTACAGCTACTTGGATAATATTCACATGTCTATTTCTACTCCCCCATCCCCAATCAATACACAAGGATCTGTTCAAGTTATGTTAAGACTCGTGAAACTTCACATGGCTCATAAAATGAGTGATACGTGAAGGTGATTCATGATGGCTCTGTGAACATGAGAGTACATGTGTCACAAGTGATTCGTGAATCAGAGGAAGCATAGAGATACGTGATGATTCGTGAAACGTACAAAACATGCAGTATCCGATGCTCTCGAGGGGGATAACATCTCATGAAAAGATCCATATAGTACCAATCTGTGTGACCAACGTGACAGTATCAAGTAAAGTAATTTAAAGCAGGAAAATAATTCTAAACAAGATATGAAATGATCAGAGAATGTACTCGCCTGATATCTGAATGTCCAAGGTAAAGATACTGTCCGAGGAGAGGTGTCTGGCTCCTAATTAGAACAGCACAAGTCACAACATGCCCAGAAGGGTAATATAAAGCACTACAATGCATTCTACATGAATCTAGGTCAAACTAGGCCAAAGTCAATCCTTGGTCAACTCTGGTCAACTGCACTAGTCAAACTAGGTCAAACTAGGTCATGTCATAACCCATCAAGTCTTACTAGGCCTAACCAAGACTATTCTAGCAAGCACACATCAATACAAGGCTATACAAGCCAACATACATCCAACTATATATAGCATGCAATTATTCAATACTCAAATAGGCAAGAATTCACATTGGATATACACTAGGTAATCTATTACTTTAAGCTATATATGTCTACAAATATATACACACGCATATATTGGTATTCAACATTAGGTCTATAATCATAGCATTTCAAATGGTTATATAAACTTATATATTACAACACAATATGCTAATATATATATATAATATACATACATAGCTAAGTTAACTATATTCATAAATACTTATTTAAGAGGCTATGTGTGTGTATGTGAACATGGCAAATGGGCAAGTGAGGGTTAAATGGGCATACATAGTCTATACATATCAAAGAGTGTCAAAGTGTAAGTGAACCAAGTGTCAAGTGTGATAGTGTCAACATAGTGTAAGGGGTACATGAGGTAATATAGGATTTGTGTTAACATAGAACATTACATCTCATTAACTTGTATATTGCATACATTATATCTATTAGTATATTACATTCATGCTTGCATTCATTCATCATTCATTTATTCTCTTGCACCACTATATGCACCATACATTACATACTATGAAACCTACATATTCATCACAAGCCATACTTATACATGCTTACATTAGATAGGATACTTACACCTCATACATCATTTATTTAAACATTTACTCATGCTTGCATTCTCTATTTAATTACATAATGTATATACATTAACATGGGTTAAAATCAAATAGAACATTATATTACACACAAGGGTGCACAAAATACATATGCCGAATAGTAACTCCTACTAATAATCAATAATGTACTATCTCAGCATGAATTAAAATCTAGGATTAAAGTATAGATCTATGTGTTAGCTTTCCGAAACTTCAAACGGATCCCGTTTTCGTTTCCGAAAACTCCCGGAATCGCGAAAACACCGAGAACGCGTTTGTCTTTCGTACAGCTGACACTCAAATAATTCTCCAGAAAGTTACAGAAAGAATTAGGCCTATTAATACATGTTTTTGGAAAGCTAACTTTAATACGCTTCTTTTAAAAAAACGGGAGATTAAACCGAGCTTTGAGCTAGAAGTTATGACATTTCTAAGTTAGGGCTGAAATTAAAAACGTGGATAAAAATTATGACGGATTTGGGTAGTTTGAGACAAAAGAACACAAGTATATAACATAATATATCAAGAACTCACTCTCTACACTAATATATATATATGAGACACTATAGAACACATCTCCAATACAAAAATATGAGATTAAACATGTAATAATTCATTCATACATAACAACAACACATAGTGTGTCCAAATTTGGAATTTTTCTACATGGACACAACCACAACACAAAGGACACTCCTATGACCTCCAAATGGACACGAAATGGACACAAATG
The DNA here is from genome assembly GCA_029216955.1 of Iris pallida. Lineage (NCBI taxonomy): Eukaryota > Viridiplantae > Streptophyta > Magnoliopsida > Asparagales > Iridaceae > Iris > Iris pallida. The sequence continues at coordinate 33,217 of JANAVB010023979.1, read as the reverse complement.
GAGATACAACCATGGGGGTTATTCCTATGGGTTCAAAATAGACCTATATGCATGAGGAAATGAAAAGGAGAAGGGATTTATACCTCCCGGTAGATCGAATCGAAGAAAAGCCTTCCCGGAGCGACACCGACACGTAGAGATTCCAAAAGGACACGAACGATCTCCGAATCCTCCCAAACTTGGGTAGCTTCCTTCTTGGCTAGAATGGAGAAGGAAAGAAAAAGATTTGGTGACGAAATAGAAGGATTTGGTGGAGAAATTGCTAGAGATTGCTCTCTAGGAATTTGGGGAAGAACAAGAGAGAGAGTGTGGATGAGAATAATGAAATGAACTTGAGCCTATCCTCTCCCAAAGTGGCTAGCCATATGGTGCTATTTTTCCTATTATGGTAAGGTCCAAAATGCCCCCACTAACCTATTCTATGAGTATTAGGAAAAGGCTAATTGGTTGGGGCTAAATTAGTCATTCTAAAGTCTCTAATCACACTAACCTTATCCATAATAATTAGTCTAACCTCTAACTAAAATATTTCTATCATGTGGACTAAAATTAATATCATGTGGGCCATGCCTAACTAGTGTATGGGTCCCACTAGAGTCAAACTACCCCCGGGTCCCCGTTTCAAGTCGGATTGAGTTGAAATTCGAACCCGACTCAAATAACCCCAAAACAATATCATAAATAATAAAATAATATCAAAATAATTCAAAGAGGTTAAATGCAAAAATATTCTTAGGCCAAAAATGATATTAAAATATCATAATCACATGGTTAGGCTCTAGGTCAAACAGTCTCTAGGGTTTCACTAGCAAAACGTCAAAACCACAAGTCATTGATTTAAATAATTTTAAAATAATTTAAAATCACCAAAAATTATATCATGAATTAAATATCATTATTAAAATAATTATAAACATGAAATTTCAAAATTATCCTCATTTGGGAAACTGGGTGCTACAACTCTTCCCACCTTAGAAAAATTTCGTCCTCGAAATTTAAGATCGATAGTACTCCTTCTAGATCCTCTAACCTACCCAATATCTAAGGTAACACTTCCTAACACTGGAATAATAAACGGACATCTAAAAAGTGTCAATCTAGGAATACCTCCAATACTGCTCTGCTGTACGGCGGTAATGGAACTTCAATAAAATATGGACTGGAACCTATATCCAAGGGACTGGACCTATTTTAAAGTGGTCTTAACTAAGGATGAAAAAGAACTGATCATAGGCTATAGGTATGCTCAAACTATTATCTTCCTATTAACCATCTATTAATACATTCTATTACCATAGGAACGATGCATTACTAAGACATATAGGCTCTTAACTCTCATAACACATTTATACTCACCAAAAGACTAGTACATCCTATCAAGGCTGATACTATAATCTCTCATAAATCTCATAAGCTACATGTTTATAGACACACATCCCCACATCAAGGACTAACCTATATATATCTACAATTGATACTAATGGGGTGACGTCCCTATTTTCCAACAATCAAGGTCTAAATTTTTTTTTATCTAAATCATATAATTTGAAGGAATAGTATACAAGGTCAGGGCATACCGTAGCAGTTGGAAGTCTCACCTAGGTACACTAATCATTCTAGGTCAAAACAGTACTATGGTATCAACACACAAACAATCTAGGGTGTCCTAATTGGGAAGGTAAGGGAACAACAATCATCAAGGTTGTAGGGCTGTCTACCATCCTATATAAAAATTGGTCATTAACAAGCAACTAAAAAATTATTAAAAGGTTACTATTCCATAAAATGGCAAAAATTAAAAATTTAGGCACAACAAATCACAAATAGAATTTTGTCTTGACACGATCTAAGTTGATCAATTTCGGGATAAAACGAGATTTAGGCAAGAAGGAAAATCAATGAAATCAAAGTATGAGCACGAGCATCCAATGATGGAGGTTCAGGTCATGATTAAATTTAATTCGACTGAGTACGAATACGAGGTTCATAGGCGATAAAAAGATTTTAAGAAGAATTGTCAAGGCTGTCGCGAATGAGACTCTAGGGTCAAGTTTAACTATGTCTCCATTCTCGTAGATTGATACATGAAAAAGCGAACCAAAGTGCAATAGGTTGATCAGACCATCATGTACCGGTTCTGATTAGACAATATGTTAGTGGGTGGCCACCCAATAAAATATGTCATGACCAAGCTCGAAAATAGATAATCTTGCAAAACTAAGGCTAATTTAGTAGCACAAGATATAAGGGGGGTAATGATGAAAAGAATTACATAGTCCAAGTTTCTTAACCAACGGATCAAGTAATCAGATAAGGTACAAGGTTAAGCATCTAAGGAAACAAGCAGAACACCATCACAAGTCGGGTCGAAAGAATTGAGTCAAGACTGGATTTCTAATTGAAATAAGAAGAAATTTAGTATAATGGTAGAGGTTAAAGTTTAGCCAGTTGACCAGAAAATTATATCAAGAAAATAGAGTACAAGAAGACGGGTTTTAGTGGGACATGATATACCTATACGAAGGTGAGCTCGTCTAGGTCTTGCATATAAGATTTGTTGGAGGGTAACAGCTAGTATTACATTCCGAATATTAAAATCACGATAAGGAACGTCAAGGATCTCAATTAGAAAGTGGGAGTTCAAGATGTGGTAATTAATGCACAAAAATAATGAAGATCGAGTTAGTCATCTGCTTCTGATACTCTTAAGTTCATCTGGTCATAACTTGCCAATCATATCTTTACCTCACCAGTCTCCATATGAAAATTTAACCTTTACTTAAACCCTTACCATGACTACCGTAGGCAATTTCTAATTTCCAAACATCACTCTTGAAGCACAACCCTCACATTTAGGAATCAACATTAACCATTTATTTAAATTTCCAAGTTCTTTCACCTTGTCTTAAATTTGACCCAAAACCTCTAAATTTCGTTTACGAATTTCTTGAACTTGTTCAAATTGTTCTCCTCGTATTATTTAATTTAAATCTCTAGGCCTTACAAAACTTATCTTTCATCATAAAATCAACTTCCGTATTTTCTTCGACATACACCCTTGAATATTATTCTCCTAAAAATATTTCACAACAATCTCTAAACTTCCATAACTTTGTGCTCTCTCTATCCCTAGTTATTTCCTCGCAACATCTTGTTTAATATCCTTATTAAATACAATTAACTTCTTTTTTCCATTACTAACCTTCTACATAGCCTTAGAGTAAAAGTTTTCTCCAGAATCAATAACCAAGATTTTCTAAGTTCTCAAAACTAGGTTGACCTCTAATATCCTCATTAGTTTTGAATACACCTATAAACTATCTCATAACCCCAAAATTTCTCTAAATGTAATTGTTTTCAGATTGGCAGTATACATCTCCTTATTCTATTCGAGACCTTTACCACATTTCTATCTCAAGTTTCCATATGGAACACTCCACATTTGATTTCCTTTATATCATCATAAAATAACCAGTTACGTCTTCTCTGAGCTATATAATTTACGTCACTTCCTTAGCCTTCCCCATGCAAAAGATACGAAGATTCAAGGATTTCGAAGTACATCTGGTAGGGACAACAAGATATGGATAATTAATGTAATGAGACAGAGTTTAAGATAAGAGGTAAATAAGAATGCAAGGGAATAATGGCGAGAAAGAATAATGAAGATATGTTCCTTCTCATCGGTTCAAACGAGAGAAACCCATCAAGCTTAAATTCAATAGCAAGGAATGAGGGTGAATCCAAATAAGAGGAAAAGGAATTCCAATTGAAGTTCAAAATGAGTTTCTCAGGGGTCGTCCCAGAAATCTCTCAAAGAATCCTAAGTGTGATTGAGTACCTTGGATTTGAAAATATTAATCTAAATACAAAATTAAATCAACAACTAAATTTTTTTATCAAAATCATCAACTAATACCAGGATTCAAAGTTCTACAATGAATCCACAAAATCAAAATGAGATTCTCAAGGGTCATCCCAGGAATCTCTCAAGGAATCCTAACAGTGATTGAGTATCCTCTCATCCTAACACCTTAATTTATATATCCTATAGCAGGCTCGTAGTAGTACAACTAAGTCGTTGCGCTACTACGAAATCGTACTAATGCGAATCTCGACCTGCATGGGCCACCACTAAAAAAATGTGTCACGACCCGTACCCTAGAGTTAGGGCACGAGAACGTAACAACGCCCAGCCTACGCCACAGTGTCGACGGTAGAACGCTGTCCTAGGTCTCAATGCATCTAACAGTATAAGACTAAACAGTTTATACTCTCCGAATGGGGGTGACATAGCAGAATGTAAACTCAATCACATCTAAGGTAGAGCATAAAGGAAGATAGATAAAACATGAAATCGAAAAGAGATACAACAGATAGAAGTCTAAGTGTCTAAGATACAAACTCAGAATACATCTCAAAACCTAAATACAGTAATCCATAAATACAACTCAAGATGACTGAAAATAAACTATAAGCAAAACCCTAGCTATCTATGCAACCTCTACTGTCTCCTCTAGGCTAGCAGGTAACCTCCAGGCTATCTGTAAAATTTATCAAAAGGTCCAGTCAGGACAGGAGCGAGCACAGTACATTTCAACAGATTATAGCAGGTTAGAAAATATAATCATGCAGTAAAGTAAGATACAGGATCTGAAGGAAATACAGTATGTAAACAGAGAAAGAGAACTGTAATAGAAATATCTACTATACATAGAGAACTAACAGTGACTAATGAGTCAGAGTAAAATATAAACATATGAATGGCATAGGAGATTCATGACTACAGCTAAGAGAGTGATTCATGACTACAGCTACTTGGATAATATTCACATGTCTATTTCTACTCCCCCATCCCCAATCAATACACAAGGATCTGTTCAAGTTATGTTAAGATTCGTGAAACTTCACATGGCTCATAAAATGAGTGATACGTGAAGGTGATTCATGATGGCTCTGTGAATATGAGAGTACATGTGTCACAAGCGATTCGTGAATCAGAGGAAGCATAGAGATACGTGATGATTCGTGAAACGCACAAAACATGCAGTATCCGATGCAACCGAGGGGGATAACATCTCATGAAAAGATCCATATAGTACCAATTCGTGTGACTAACGTGACAGTATCAAGTAAAGTAATTTAAAGCAGGAAAATAATTCTAAACAAGATATGAAATGATCAGGAAATGTACTCGCCTGATATCTGAATGTCCAAGGTAAAGATACTGTCCGAGGAGAGGTGTCTGGCTCCTAATTAGAACAGCACAAGTCACAACATGTCCAGAAGGGTAATATAAAGCACTACAATGCATTCTATATGAATCTAGATCAAACTAGGCCAAAGTCAACCCTTGGTCAACTCTGGTCAACTGCACTAGTCAAACTAGGTCAAACTAGGTCATGTCCTAACCCATCAAGTCTTACTAGACCTAACCAAGACTATCCTAACAAGCACACATCAATATAAGGCTATACAAGCCAACATACACCCCTCTATATAGCATGCAATTATTCAATACTCAAATATGCAAGAATTCACATTGGATATACACTAGGTAATCTATTACTTTAAGCTATATATGTCTACACATATATACACGCGTATATATTGGTATTCAACATTAGGTCTATAATCATGGCATTTCAAATGGTTATATAAACTTATATATTACAACACAATATGCTAATATATATATAAAATATACATACATAGCTAAGTTAACTATATTCATAAATACTTATTTAAGAGGCTATGTGTGTGTATGTGAACATGGCAAAGGGGCAAGTGAGGGTTAAATGGGCATACATAGTGTATACATATCAAAGAGTGTCAAAGTGTAAGTGAACAAAGTGTCAAGTGTGATAGTGTCAACATAGTGTAAGGGGTACATGAGGTAATATAGGATTTGTGCTAACATAGAACATTACATCTCATTAACTTGTATATTGCATACATTACATCTATTATTATATTACATTCATGCTTGCATTCATTCATCATTCATTTATTCTCTTGCACCACTATATGTACCATACATTACATACTATGGAACCTACATATTCATTACAAGCCATACTTATACATGCTTACATTAGATAGGATACTTACACCTCTTACATCATTTATTTAAATATTTACTCATGCTTGCATTCTCTATTTAATTACATAATGTATATACATTAACATGGGTTAAAATCAAATAGAACATTATATTACACACAAGGGTGCACAAAATATATATGCCGAATAGTAACTCATACTAATAATTAATACTGTACCATCTCAGCATGAATTAAAATCTATGATTAAAGTATAGATCTATGTGTTAGCTTTTCGAAACTTCAAACGGATCGCGTTTTCGTTTCCGGAAACTCCCGGAATCGCAAAAACACCGAGAACGCGTTTGTCTTTCGTACAGCTGACACTCAAATAATTCTCCAGAAAGTTACAGAAAGAATTAGGCCTATTAATACATGTTTTTGGAAAGCTAACTTCAATACGCTTCTTTTAATAAAAAGGGGAAATTAAACCGAGCTTTGAGCTAGAAGTTATGATATTTCTAAGTTAGGGCAGAAATTAAAAACGTGGATAAAAATAATGACGGATTTGGATAGTTTGAGACAAAAGAACACAAGTATATAACATAATATATCAAGAACTCACTCTCTACACTAATATATATATATGAGACACTATAGAACACATCTCCAATATAAAAATATGAGATTAAACATGTAATAATTCATTCATACATAACAACAACACATAGTGTGTCCAAATTTAGGATTTTTCTACATGGACACAACCACAACACAAAGGACACTCCTATGACCTCCAAATGGACACGAAATGGACACAAATGGAGATACAACCATGGGGTCATTCCTATGGGTTCAAAATAGACCTATATGCATGAGGAAATAAAAAGGAGAAGGGATTTATACCTCCCGGTAGATCGAATCAAAGAAAAGCCTTCCCGGAGCGACACCGACACGTAGAGATTCCAAAAGGATACGAACGATCTCCGAATCCTCCCAAACTTGGGTAGCTTCCTTCTTGGCTAGAATGGAGAAGGAAAGAAGAAAATTTGGTAGCGAAATGGAAGGATTTGGTAGAGAAATTGCTAGGGATTGCTCTCTAAGAATTTGGGGAAGAACAAGAGAGAGAGTATGGATGAGAATAATGAAATGAACTTGAGCCTATCCTCTCCCAAAGTGGCTGGCCATATGGGGCTATTTGTTCTATTATGGTAAGGTCCAAAATGCCCCTACTAACCTATTCTATGAGTATTAGGAAAGGGCTAATTGGTTGGGGCTAAATTAGTCATTCTAAAGTCTCTAATCACACTAACCTTATCCATAATAATTAGTCTAACCTCTAACTAAAATATTTCTATCATGTGGGCCATGCCTAACTAGTGTGTGGGTCCCACTAGAGTCAAACTACCCCCGGGTCCCCGTTTCAAGTCGGATTGAGTTGAAATTCGAACCCGACTCAAATAATCCCAAAACAATATCATAAATAATAAAATAATACCAAAATAATTCAAAGAGGTCAAATACAAAAATATCTTTAGGCCAAAAAAGATATTAAAATATCATAATCACATGGTTAGGCTCTAGGTCAAACAGTCTCTAGGGTTTCACTAGCAAAACGTCAAAACCACAAGTCATTGATTTAAATAATTTTAAAATAATTTAAAATCACCAAAAATCATATCATGAATTAAATATCATTACTAAAATAATTATAAATACAAAATTTCAAAATTACCCTCATTTGGTAAACTGGGTGCTACACCTTCCAATATTCCATAGTTTTTCTCACGTTCCTAGAGAAATATGACAATATTGTCTGAAATTATATTTCTCCTCTCTGGTGGACCATCTTAATATTATCGGTTCTTGAGGTTGTTGAGTTTGTTCCTTAGGAATAATTACCTTATCTTGAATGGGGTATCGCTACATTGTCGTTGTTAAGGTATCTCAACAACGACTTATAGAGGTAATTCGATATTGTCTTATTGAGACTCTGAATTCACTTTTTGATCATGACAGGTATAGAATCCTGTACATCATCAAAAGTGAGTAGAAATCGTAATTGATTCCTTCTCAAAGACAATGATCCTGACTTTATTTATCCCCCAAACTCAACATCCTCAAAAAACTATTACACGTCTCGTCTCAAAATTTTCTTTTGTGTGGGATCGTATAATTATTAACCCCTTGATTTGTCAGCATAGCCAATAAAGTAGCTGCTTACAATTGAACTTTGGTCTGTATTTCCTTTACACATTAATATAGACATTAAAGTCTATAAAGTCAATAAAATCCAAATCTCATCAGACATAAGTCGTTCAACTCTATTTCTAGAGATGTGACCTAATCGCTTATGTTATAATGAGGCTAAAAATATTTATTGTTAATTTTACGTTTAGTACCACATGACTCCACTTGCAAGGTTTCATTGTAAGATGCAATAGTTTCAACTGAATATAGGTTATCATAAACCTTAAGAGAACCGTTACCAATAATATTTAAATTTAAAGATAGACCAAACTTATTGTTTCTAAATGAACAATGATAACCAGATTTGTCCATTAAGGAAACTGAAACTGAATTTCGTCTAAAAGACGGTACAATAAAAGTGTCTATCAAATTCAAATAATAATCGGTTCCTAAAAATAACCTAAAATGTCCTATTGCTTTCACTTCGATCGAATTTCCGTCACCCATATAGATGTATCTTTCACCATCAATTAACTTTCGGTAACTTAGACAACCTTGCCTAGAACATTAATGTGGGTAGTCCCACCAGAATCTAACTACCATGAGTTTCTTTCACTACAAGAAAAAACTCTTTTTACAATATTGAAAAAATGTTGTAAAAGGTCTTTTACGACGTTCAATAGAAGGTCGTTATATCCAAGGTTGTAAAAGGGGGGATATCTTTCACAATGTTCATTTGACCATTGTAAAAATGTTGTAGATGTTCTTCTCATAACAGTTTATAAACATTGTTAAAATTTCTAAAATCTAACCAAAACTTTTCTACGACATTTTTTAAATATTGTAAACAATACTTTTAAAACAAATTGTGTTAGAATTATTCAATAATTATGGGGCCACACATGTAAAATTAATTGTGTTTGGGCTATCTAAATAATTAAGCCAAATTAAAGTGGTCTATATGGAAATTGGCTTAAGGGTATAATTGTCATGGAATTAATGTGTAGATACCGGAGATAATTCTAATTTGATGAGGGGCCAAATTAGAAATATCACAACACACATATCTATATATATGTGTATTCATTAGGGTTATGGTCCCCAACTCATACGACCACAAAGAGAGAGTTTCTCTATTCTCTTCTGTATCCCCATCAACAAAGAGAGGAACAAAGATTTCATCTTTGTTGTTAAGGGCCGTAGCGGATTGGAAGATCAAATCCCACAAAGAAAAACGTCTGCTTCAAGATCCGTCAAGCAAAGACAATGGATTCAGGTACGCTTCCGTAATCAATTTAATTTTGTTCTTCATCTCATGAATCGACAGGGTACAATAAATTTCTAACAAGTGGTATCAGAGCCATCCTGTTTGATTTATGAGATCGAAGTTTCAGAATTAATTTTTGTTGATTTTTTGGAATCCTAGATTGTTCCATCTAAATTAATTTGAGGGTTCTTGTACGATTTGGAGTTAAATATGGAAGATCTTAGGGTTTCATGATAACATTATAAAATATCGTATTTATATTGTTTCTTGTGGCGATTCATTTAGTAGACTCGATTATGGGTTTGGTGCAGTATTATTGTTATGGTATACTGTTTCTGTTCTGTATTGTGCATAATTGGCCAGATAAAAATTTATTATCATCCACTAGTGAATTTACTCAAGCTATCTCCATTACTGATCTATGAAAACTATATTTGGCCGTCAGTGCTTTGTGAGTGGTCATGGTTGTAAGCAAGAGAGCCTATGCAGACCTCAGCTCTGCTTCCCTTGCATAAACGTTTAGGGATTCGGTGGTTTTGATGACAAAAGTCATTTCTTTGTGCAAGGTTTTGCTGGGTTGTGCTGTATTTTAAAAGAAATCCAATTGTTTGGTAATATTTGATTGGATATTCCTTCAGGATATGACCCACTATCACATTTAATTAATTGTATAGTGTTGGAATTATTAAATAATTAAAGGAGATATTTTTTTTAAGATATATGATTGTTTTTCAAATTAAAATTAGAATTTTGTCTTCAGTAGATTATTTTATTTAAAATAATCTTTATAGATTATTTGATATAATCTGTTAATGCATATATTTGACCTTCTATAGTTTATTCTATTTAAAGTAATCCTTGTGCATTATTTGATATTATCTTTGGATGCATATCCTCCGTAGATTATTTCATGAATTTTGTTATAATGATAATATCCAATTTTGCCAAATTGAAATTCATGATTATGCTTTTGATTACTTTATTTGAGTAATAATCTTATGAATATGCATGTATATAAAATTTTGGACATGATTCAGTTTTGTAAAATTCAGTCAACATTCAATTTTTTGGTGCCTTTTAAGACTAGCAATAGATGTCCAATATTCTAAGTAGACTCATTGAAACAAGATGTCGCCAAAGTGACCTCTCTTGCGTAGATAGTCTATGAGGGATGTCGGATGTTTGTGTGTGTATATTTATGCGGGTATTAGCCGGCCCAAAGGAAGGTTAATACTTGGCCGAATTGCACACATACTTGTGGTGATAAATGTGTGACAATTATACGATTTACATGTGAATAATAACCCGATCCAAAGATAGGCTTACTATTTGACATGACTTATTGTCAACATTTGATCACTACACCAAGAGTACCACTTGCAGTTAATATCACTGTCCAAAGACTTGATATTAAAGATGCACTAGGTATCTTGAGATGGGGTTCACCATTGTTTGGATTTGTTTGACTATATTTTACTCTTTGGTTATTAATTAGAGCATGTCATTTTTTGTTGTTTTGTTCTCTTTAAAATTAATGTTGCTATAATATCTGCCAATAAGAATTTAGTTTTCAAGTTTAATGGGATAAACTTTAAGGGCAAAAGAAAATGAATACAGTAGCTGCTAAGGGTCTAGCTCAAAAGAAACAACAATATAAAACTAAGGGTTGTTCTTTTGTGATAAGGCAGGACACATAAGGAAAAAATGTACAAAGTACCACGCATGACATATAAAGAAAAGTACATTTCTAAATTTGATCTGTTCTGAGGTTAATTTAGATTTAGTACAAAGAAACTCATGGTAGTTAGATTCTGGTGGGACTACCCACATTAATTAGTGTTTAACTTAGTATGAAAACTAATTTTATGTATTATTTTTACAGTGACGAGACACCAGACATCTGTAGCATTTTCTTTACTACCTTGCTTTGCTAGAGGCAAGTACCTCTACAAAATTTATTTACAGCATATAATGAATTGTGTATAAACCATGTTAGTATCTAAACTACAAGTCATATATCACCATGTTTTCATATGCTTCATACTGCTCTCAGTATCCACCATGCTTCATACTGTTCTCGTATCACCCACATGTTATAAAATGGGTTAAGGAAAAACTGTTAGTAGAGTACGTGATCATGCTCCCTTCTCCGTATGTATTTACCGCGCACGGTAACATTCTATATATAACTTTACCGTAGGTCTGATCCCGCGTTTGTGTATGGATATACACCGATGCCGTTAGTGCACGTATGTGCATTCCAGAAAAAATGATACGTACTACTGTACATCCTATTTACCTATTGACCGATCACGTACATGCTACGGTTTTAAATTTTAAACAAACATATGTTGCCATTTCTAAAAACCAATTAAAACATGATATGCCATGATTCCAGTTTATTACACTTCTGTTCATTTCATGTTCGTATATTTAGTTTATTAGAATCAGTACTTGTTCCTATCCTGACAGGATAACGTTGTAGGTATACTTACCGTGGAGGAGTTGCTATGTGATTCCTATTATGAAGTTGCTGCCGAGGATCAGGCTTTACTTTACGAGGATGTACCTGCGGGAAAACTCGTCTAGTTTGTGTAGTTGCTCAGGACTTTGAGAGTAGTCATGTTTTAGACTACGTATTTTGTAACTGGACCTGTATCCAGTTTTACATTTTTGGACTTGTACTCGGAACATACTTATATACAAGATGATTTTGTGTTTAGTTATATTCTGACACAATTTGACATATATAACTGTTAGAACACTTTGGTCTTATCTTATTTTATTTTTAGAACAGCTTACTACGCTTTATCTTAAGCGTAGGCTGGACATGACTCGGCCCGGCCCAACAATTTGGGTAGCGGATCGTGACAATAAGCCAGCAGCGTAGCAGCCTATGCTCGAATACACGTAAACGTACATACGCACATAGCCGCATGGCCCGCACTTGTGCCCACGCCTGCGATCGCTCATGCGCCAAGCCCATGCGACCCTCGCAACAACAGCACACAAAGTGCCATACGGTAATGCTGACGTGCAAAGTGCAAAATGCGCCAACAAGTGCCACTTGGCGCCCGAGTCCGAATCGCTAAGCCTCCTTTGGGCTTAGCTCCTAATGGACATGAGAGATGACAAAAAGCATAAATGCTTTCTTTGAGGAGTTAATTCTTTTTTCTCCTAGAAAACACCCCCACATGGCACCCATGTGCCCACCATACCCCATGTGCATACCTCAACACAAATAAAACATTATATTGAGATACTCATCATTTGGTGTAGATATAGCCACTGTCGGACTATCTTTCCTAAGCTGTAGGGAAAAAACACTAACTATATATATATATATATATATATATATATATATATATATATATATATATATATATATATATATATATATATATATATATATATATATATAGGAATGTGGATCGGGCAGCCGCATCAAACCATTGCGACCTATTGGCAAACCTGCATCCCTAAGAAGTGGTCTTTCCTCATGTGGAGAGTCATTAGAAAGAAGGTGCCAACTGACGATATCCTCAACACCATTGGGATTAGCTTAGCGTCAGCCTGCACTTGCTGCTCTAATCGTCAAATGGAGACTATTGACCACATCTTCTGTCAGGGGAGCCTGCCAGGCATTATCTGGAGGACCCTTAACCAGCAGTACAGTATCGAGCCGGGTGGTGGACGCTTCCACGATCTTGCGGTCTCCTGGAGTTCTGTCTCCCATGGCCACCAGATCGTCGCAGCGGCCGCCACGTGGGTGATTTGGAAGAATCGCAACAAGGCGAGATACGAAGGTCACCAATACTCAGCCGACCAGCTCATTCGGGAAGTCTTCCGCCAATGCCGTAAACGGAGCACCCTGTGCTCCCACAGTCCGGGTGGTGGACGCTTCCACGATCTTGTGGTCTCATGGGGTTCTGCCTCCCATGGCCACCAGATCATCGCAGCGGCCTCCACGTGGGTGATTTGGAAGAATCGCAACAAGGCGAGATACGAAGGTCACCAATACTCAGCCGACCAGCTCATTCGGGAAGTCTTCCGCCAATGCCGTAAACGGAGCACCCTGTGCTCCCACAGTCCGAGAGCATTCTGGTCCTCGCTCCATCCCTAGCTCTCGGTGGTTGAGCTGTCTCTCCCCCTCTCCTTTCCTTTTGGTGGTATACTTGTATAGGCTACATCTTTTTCTGCCTTTTATACGTGTTCAGGGTTCGACATTTTGAGCCTTGATTAATAGAATGAGGGATATATATATATATATATATATATATATATATATATATATATTAAAATATATATATATATATATATATATATTTTAATATATATATATATATATATATATATATATATATATATATTTTAAAAACCAAGCGGCCGTGTCGGAGACACCCAGCCACCGCCTGGCCCGGGGGCCGTGGACGAACCACCAAGCCGCCCCCATATATATATATATATATATATATATATATATATATATATATATATATATATATATATATATATATATATGTATATATAGCATATCCAATGAGCACAACTTCTAGATAAGCAAATGAGCACATTTATTTATAACCTTAGGATCTTATATATTTATTTATTTCAAAGAAGGTAATTATAACTCTGGTTTTAGGCCTACAACAAATTCATATCTGAATGCCTATATACAAATTCAGTCCAAAGGGAACATCCCAATCTGAGACTACATCCCAGCCCGAAGGCAACTGCACTAGCACCGCACCGACATCAACTCATTCTGAAAGACCTAAAACTCAGTCTGAAGGCCTACAACCAATTCATATCCGAAAATCTATGTACAAACCCAGTCCGAATGCTATATCGCAGTCCGAATGCTACATTACGGTCCAAAGGCAACCGCATCGACATCGCATTCGCATCCGCACCCACCACCACACTACATCTGCACCGGACCGCACTGCAACTTTTCCACTTTAATTCTCCCAACAAGAAAATTAAAGTGTCTCTTCCGTTGCACGAATTAGTAACCTTTTTTTGGAGGTATGCCTCCCTCCAGCCACCAGGGGCGGCCCGGAGGAGGGGCAGACAGGGCTTGCGCCCTGGGTCCCAAATCCCAAGGGGCCCCAATTTATTTTAAAGTTAATAATAATAATAATAATAATAATAATAATAATAATAAAAACATTATTACTCTAATTTCTTCTTCAAAGTACAAGATATGAAGAAATCATTATAGCAATTCAACAAATAGGACATGGCGCATGGGAATTTGATAGCTATCTGACTCTTTAATTTCAAAGAAAAAAATTAGTCTTTCCATCGCTTCAGATTTCTTTTTGCATTTCAGAGGAAAAAAGTTCTTCACATCGCTTCTTATCCAGACGACCAGCAGTAAGTTTTTTTTTTTGAATTTTTCATTATAATTCTCTCTTCATTCTCTCTTTTGCTTATAATTGAAACACAAATTTTCTAATTTTCTTCAATTTCTTCTCCTATAATCCTTCACAAGGATTTCATGATGTAAGACTACGCGAAGAAGGCCACGACGGCAGACAAGCTTGCTGAACTCTCTCTCTCTCTCTCTCTCTCTCCTCTCTCTCTCTCTCCTCTCTCTCTCTCTCTCTCTCTCTCTCTCCCTGGCGTCTGCTTGAGCCTTGACCCGAAGAGGAGACGGAAAGGTGAGAGAGAGGTATCAATGTGAACCTGATATTTTAGCAAGACTTTCATTTTGAGAATTGAAATATTTTATAACTTTTGTTTCTTATGATGTCGGCTTTATTATGTTTTATGAGTTCCTCTGTTGTTAATGATTGAGGACAATATTTCTTTGCCCCCGTCTTTTCAAAGAGGGGTTCTATTGATGTAGTTTATTTTTCAAAAGTTCCAAGTTATATTTATATATAATCTACTTTGCACAAACACAAGCACGGACTTGAATTTTTACATCTTTTTAAAATTAGGATACATATTATTTGTATTAGATCTTCGGTCTTCCTTCGTAATATCTCTATTTATGCACATTTTCATAGTAACTAAGTTTCAATCAGCTTTTGTAGTATATCTTGCTCACTACGTGTTGTGAGTTATAATTGATCCCACGTTAGTGTTTTATACCGATGAGCCGATGGCGATGAGTCTTTCCGTTTATCTTTGCACTTAAGATTTCGCACTTAAAATTATACGTTGTTCCTAGTGTTGAATATCTTTTCGTAATCTTTGCACTTAAGATTTCACAATGATTTGGTTTTCAAACTGAAATGTTTTGTAACTTTTGTTCCTCATGTAACTTCTGTTCTTCTGATTTTGGCTTTTTCTTATGTTTCTTGAGTTTCTCTGTTGTTGATAAATTGGGCAAACAAGCCCATATATCTCAATCATAGTACTGAAAAACATAAACAAGAAATGTTAAATAACATATTGCATCGGAGTTTTTTTTTAACTACAAAAGTAGTATTGTCATTTGCCAGGATATATACCTGATGCAAAATTTAAGGTTAGTTGGCATGTATCAGGCCTCAGTTTAAAATGGTTCACTTTGATTTATTGTATCATGCAAAAAAATTGTTACTTTCTTTCCAATATATTTTTTGAAGAAGGGACATCATTTTGTATTTCGTCCTGGGCATCAAAATGTTTCGGACCGCCCTGCCAGCCACTTGGGCTAGAGCCTAGAGCTCCTTCTCATGAACATGTATGCATCCCACTGTCATCTTTTATGTGTTCTTTTTGTTGTCAGAATAATGTTTCTATCAATTTGGAACAGCATCAGGAAACAAGGGTTGACAATCACACGTGGAGACATTTTCTTTCTTTCTTTTTAATTGGAAGGATTCAGAAGCCAGATTGACAATCGTCCGGAAATGTTCCCAAGGCTCTTAATTCATTGAATTTGAATCCCCAATTGCCAAAATATCCGGTCTTGTCAATGTAGATGTTTATTTTTTAAAAATTTTATATATGGAATTGATACCACTTGTTAGGGTTTTATGTGCAACGAGAGATGCCCATAACTAGTATCATATGAAAATAGCTACCACTTGTAAGTAACTCCTAATGTTGCGCCAATGGCATTTTCTTGCAGCTACAAGTTGCATTTTTTTTTTTTTTCCTTTTTTTTTTCCCCATTGAATGCCAATAGTATAAAAAAATATCATAATATCTATTTGAAAACATTACCTCCTTTCGAAGTTATTGAAACCAAATAATTTCTAACCATCTTTCTTGCATAATCAAATCAATACATTTCTTTCGTACTTCTTGAAAAATAAGGAGCTATATATGGTTTTCTCTTTTTCTTTTTCCAAATTTATAACGCACATTTAGGGGCCGTTTGGTACACCCAAAAAAAAAAATTATGCCCGAAAAAATTTGGGATAGGAAAACATTTCTCATATTTGATTTGCCATATTCAAACTTATTCATAGGAATTAAGGATGCCAGGGTAAATTATTTATCCATGAAATATGGGAAACATATTCCCTAGCAAATAGGTGGTTATATTTTTTTTCACCTGAAAATAAAATCAACCAAAAACTTAACTTATTTACCATTTTGCCACATTTTTTTTATATCCGATACTTTTCTCTCTCTTCTCTAACGGTGAGACCCATCTCTCTCTTCTTCTTTGTTTTTTCTCTCTTTCGAGAGACTCTCTCTCTCTCTCTCTCTCTCTCTCTCTCTCATATAGGTATGGATTTCTATTTATTTGGTTTTTTTTGTCAATTTTCTGTTAATTTTTTTATGATGTTATTTTTGTTGCTATATAAATTATATATTGTGTTTAAAATTTGAATTTTTTTAGGGATTTGGTGATTAGGGTTTGATTTGAGATTTGGGTAATTTTTTGTAGGATTCTTTTGGTGGCTGTTATAGAAAATTGGTATTATTATGATATGGCAAATCATTTTTATAAAGAATTCTTTTGGTGGCTGGTATAGAAAATTGGTATTATTATGACATGGCAAATCATTTTTGGGTACGGCTATCCGCACCCCAGCCATTGCTAAGCCCACCCCCATTCTTAAAAAAAAAAAATGTAAACTTACTATTCTACCCCCCTCCCCCACCCCCTCCCCCTGCTCACCTCTCCTCACCGCTCCGCCGACCCTCCTCCTCCGACCCCCCGACCCCGCTGCTCCCCCGACCCCCTCCCCTCCTCCCCCGACCCCCCCTCCCCTCCCCCGCTGCTCCCCCTCCCCCCTTCCTCCCCCGCCGCTCCCCCTCCCCCCTTCCTCCCCCGCCCTCCGGCTCCCCCGCCCTCCTCCTCGCTCCCCCGACCCCCGTCTCCTCCTCCTCCGGCCCTCCGACCCAGACCTATGAACGAGGAGGAGGAGGGGTCGGAAGGGGAGCAGAGGGTTGGCGGAGGAGGGCGGGGGAGCAGGGGAGCCGGAGGGCGGGGGAGGAAGGAGGGAGGGGGAGCAGCGGGGGAGGTCAGGGGAGGGGGGCGGAGGAGGTGGGGAGGGTGGTCGGGGGAGCAGCAGGGGGGTCGGAGGAGCGGGAGGGCGGGGGAGGAAGGGTGGAGGGGGAGCAGCGGGGGAGGGGAGGGAGGCCGGAGGAGGAGGGGAGGGGGGGTCGGGGGAGCAGCGGGGGAGGGGGTCGGGAGAGCGGGGAGGGAGAGTGGGGGTAGAATAGTAAGTTTAATTTTTTTTTTTAAGGATGGGGGTGGGCTTAGCAATGGCTGGGGTGCGGATAGCCGCACCCATCATTTTTATGAAGAATTCTGACATAGAATCAAGAGCGCTCTCTCTCTCTCTCTCATAGGTATGGATTTCTATTTATTTGGTTTTTTTGGTCAATTTTCTGTTAATTTTTTTATGATGTTATTTTGGTTGCTATATAAATTATATATTCTGTTTAAAATTTGAATTTTTTTAGGGATTTGGTGATTAGGGTTTAATTTGAGATTTGGGTAATTTTTGTAGGATTCTTTTGGTGGCTGTTATAGAAAATTGGTATTATTATGACATGGCAAATCATTTTTATGAAGAATTCTTTTGGTGGCTGGAATAGAAAATTGGTATTATTATGACATGGCAAATCATTTGTAAATGCTGTTGATGGTGAATTTTGTACTCCTGGAACTTGTTTCACCAAAGATGATCAATAGAAAGGTCAAAGTTGCTTATTACTTTCTGTGAGAATTCTTGTTGCATTATAATGTTACTATGAGTAGAATATGTTATTATGAAATCCCCTCATTTTTTGAAAACAGAGTATATGATTCTTCTCTATTTTCTTGTGGATATTATGGGGTTTTTAATATGTAGGTTTGTTGCATTTACTGCGGGCTAGCTATTCCTTTAGATCATCAATCCAATTAGTTCTACTGTTTTTTTTAGGTGTCCTTTAATTCCTCCGGTTTGGCATGCCAAGGGGAGATTCGAACCTGCGCCTTCCGTGCCGGGGCCTCCGTTGTTATCACTAGGCCGCAACTCACGGACATCCAATTAGTTCTACTCAGTATTATGGACTTCTACAATTCCAAGTCTGGATGTTATTTTTCTTGCAGTGTCGCCTTATGTGAATGATCAGTTTACATGGTTGCATATTTACCATTTTTAGTTTCAATGTCTTGGTAATGTTCTCATGAATTATTATAGTTGTCGTCTTAAATTCCTAATAGCTTTGTAGGGAACTCACATGTCATTTGCAATGCACAGTTCTGTTTGATCATTTCCTACATGAAATCTTTTTTTTTTCTTTTTCCTACATGAAACTGATATTTACTTTTCTTTTGTGAAGATGGCTAGTTCTAAGCATCATTGGACCACGATTGAGGATGCTAAACTTGTTGCGTGTCTCATAGACTTAGCAAGTGACGAAAAATGGAAGGCTGACAATGGCGCACTTTTAGGGCTGGATATGCTGTGAAACCCAGTTTTGAATGTTAATTAATATTAATATTATAATTATTATTAGTATTATTTATGAGTTTAAAAAAAATTAATTTAATTTCAAAATTTATAACGGCTTTTGATTGCTGACCTGACCCGAAATCCCGGATCAGATTTCCGAAACCCCGAACCCGTTCCCATTCCCGAAACCCGACTTGGAATCGATTCCGAAACCGAGATCGATTTCGTATATAAATCATAAGTTAAATATATATTATATATATAATAATTTCTTAAAGGAACGAATTCCTTTCCTCTCAGTAACCCTTTCATTCTTAACTCTCATTTTCTCTTTCTTAAACTCAATGAATTTCTTTTAACTCCACCACCATCAAAACTTTTTTTAGTGTTATGTTGAGAACACTTTATGTTCTCTAAACGCTTCATTCTCCAAACGTTCGCAGCCGACCGACCCTTCCCGTTCCGAAACCCCCGGCGACTCCCCAACTTCGGTAACCCCTCTTCCACGTACAACTCCCCCACCTATTCCTTCTCTCCCTCTTCTTCTCCTAACCACAACTACTCCTCCTTCTTCTCCCATTCTCCCTATTTTAGTTCAATCCACCATCACCATTTACTCCAGAACCCCCACCATCTACTCCACACGAGCAAACTTTCCCTCAGTATAAACCCTCTCCCCATCTACTCTACTCCAGAACCTATTCTACTCCTCACGAGCACACAAAATCCCCATAGTACAAACCCTCTTCCTCACAACCCCCTCTCTCCCCTGACCCTTCCCGACGCCAGCCCCTTCGTGCCTCCTCGTGCGGCCATCCCGCCGGCCTCCCACGAGCCGACCGCCGACCCTGCGGCCTCCCCTTCGGCGCGCCCCTCCGGTCGAAGCCCCTGGCCGAGCGCTGCCCCGACCCGCGGACCCGCGTCCGACTTCCCCGGCGCGTCCCCGACCCTCTGTCGGCCCACTCTCTGGTCGATATCCGATTCTCCAGCGTTCCGGCGCTGTCTGTGTCCTGTTCGGTTGTCGTGAGTTTTCGAACTCCGCTGTTTTCGAACAGCGCTGTTTCGGATCGTTTCGACCTGCTGCTCGTGGATTTTTCTTTCTATTATTTTCATCTGAGAGCTCTAGCCGAGCAACCTGAGGTATAATCCCTGTCCCGCCCATTTTCTTTGTAGTCTATGATGAGAATGGTCCCCGGTTCCCCTTGGGAATTCGGTTTTAGCGACGTCGTATTTTTTCGGAACCTTCGGAAAGGTTCTGGTGATTATTTTGGATTTTTGGAATATTTCGGGAATTGGTTTTTGGTATGTTTTGGCTTTCCGAATTTTTTCGGTAGCGTTCTGTGAGTTTTTGGGTTGGAATCGGACTTCCGAAAATTATTCGGGTCGTTCCGAATTTATCTGTGGATTGGTTGTGTTTATTCTGTATATATATTTTAGGGATTCCCTGGTTTGGGATTTGCAGAAAAATTATCGGCGCAATTCCCAATTTTTGGGTTGACCAAAAACAGAGGAGATGCTGCCGAATTTTTCCGTAAATTCTAGATTATTTTAAAAATAAATTTAAAATGGATTTCGGGATTTTATTTGATATTTGGTTTTGGGCGGCGACCGTATCGGTCAATGGGCTCCGGCTAAGTGCAAACGAAACCGGCTTTGTCCGAACGTTGAGGCATTAGCCCAGTTGAGGATTTGACCATATCTGAGACTCTATATTTTATCTTTATTTTTACTATTTAATTTTGTTCATATTTTATTCATATTTAAAGTTTAGGACTAACGGCATTTTGTCTTATTTCAATTTATGTAAATAAATTGTAATGGGCATAGCTGGCTGTGGTCTGTAACTGTATTTGGTAGCATAGATTTTGTTATTTCTGATTTTGCGAGTTTTTGGTAGCGTTCGAATAAATTGAATAAAAAGGTATTTTCGTATAAAAAATTAATAAGATTTTCTCACCTAAAAAACTATCAGTTTTATTATTAATTAAAAATCATGTATTTCTCTCTAAATAAGAAATTAGTTTTATATTTATAAATTATGAAAATACAAAGTTTTAATCAATTAATCTGGTATCGACGTATTTTTCCAAATACAAAGTATAAAATGATCTTTTCCCTCGTATTAAATCAACGCACAAATAATCGTATTTTCGTGTTTTGTTAAATAAAGACTAAAATTGACTAGGACACAACTAGAGATTGCAACTAGTATAGTAACATTGGCGACTTTGGTTCTGAGACAAGTTTTCCGAATGTAGGATTTCAAGGAAGAACCTGATTTCCCATCCTGACGTATCGACCCGTCCAGTCCAATCAACCTGAGGCAAGTACATTTCGTGTTAGTTTACAATTATTTAGTAATCATTTTATTGCAAGTTTAAACCACGATGCAACACGAGCACTGACTGTAACTACTGTAACTATTGGGGACTGGGGGAATAGTGTAATGAGTATGACCATACTGTAACTTTACTGTAACAAATTTTATATCCTTTACTGTAACAAACCCAAGCCGGTCATATTTTATTACCTATTCACATCACAGAACTGTAACTGTTTTAAAACTGTAACTGCTTAAATTATTGATTTCAAAACTGTTTAAAAGTGCATGATTCTATTATTATTTCAATCGTCAAATTAGCATGAATTGTACTTTGCTCCCTCCTGACTGGAGACCCAACATTTTAGGTATCACTGATGATGCTTTATTCCGCGGTATTTTCTCGAGATTCCAATTAGAGGACGATGATCTCAAGACTGATGAGCTGGTTGCCTAGATTTTCTTCTTCTTTTATAAATCATGATGTTTGAGTAAAACAGTATATTTCAGATGTATCTTTCATTTTATTGTAAAAAGTTTTTAAATTCAGAATAATAAATTTGTGGCAATTATTGTGTTGTTGATATTACCTGCATGAGTGATACAGCTTACTGCGGCCGTCTCAACAACGGTGCAGGCTGGGCATGATCCGATTCGACCCAAAAAATTGGGACCGGGTCGTGACATATTTTTAGTGGTGGCCCATGCAGGTCTGAACAACAACTTAGGAAAAACATATTTAGAAACAATTAGAACACTAGAACATCAATTTGTCACAACATAGGACCGAAATATATTATAAATAAATATTTTTGTTTGATTATAGACTGGTAGGATACCTTGCTTATGTTTGCATCCTAAACCTTCCAGAGAATGACCATTGACAAGACCAATCCTGCTGGCGATGATGTGTCATCTCCGGATCATACCCCATCTCCTCAACCAAGTCCAGGGTTTATTCCCTCGCAGCTGATTGACCGTCCCCATAATGCATCCAGTGAAGTTTTCACTACACTGGCGATTCCTACCTCTTCTCAAACTGAGTTGCATTTCCTTGGGGAAGTACCCATTCCTGTTGCTCCACCAGTATCAGCAAACACCTCCCAAATGGTTGTCCTATTCCAAGTAATCATGGAGTCCCAGAAAGCTCAAGATGAAGCCCAGCAGGAACAGATGAATATCACGAGAGAAGACATGAAGAACGTCAATGATGTAGCCTTAGCTATCTTAAATCGAGTTGGAGCGGAACCTCGTCCTAGGAGGAATGCCCCTGAATATAGAAGATGTTGGAGCCCTACTATTCGGCAGTCATATCATAAGAAGTTATTGGTTTGTGACTACTGTAAAAGGCCTGGTCACCAAGCCAATATTTGTCGCAAGAGGTTGGGGAAATGTTTGGTATGTGGATCTGCTGAACATCGGATAAAGGATTGCCCCTTATCTTTCCATCGTACCAGAGTACCTATTCCAGTTACACCTGTTATGCCGCAACCTAGGGACTCTCTTCCCATCCAGCAGACCTTGCCTTCTACACCCACTGCAGGGAGACACGATGCAGATTCGAGGATCATAGAAGATGAAGAAGTTGGAGACTGCTCATGCTAGAGCCAGAGCCATGAGATTAATACCTAAGACTGCTGGATAGCAATATCTATTAAGAAGTTGTAACAGGATGTCCTTAGAACAATCATGAGAGTCTTGTTGTAATTCTCTTATATCAATAAAATCTTAGTTACACCTTTATGGTAGATGTCTTCTCTGATAGTCTTTTCGGATTACCCTAAATTGAGACATAGGATTCACCATTGACCTAGTCCCCGGCTCTTTCCTCTATTTCTAAGGGATGCTACAGAGTCAACCCGAAGGAGGCCAAAGAGATGAAAGATCAGATCAATGAACTGAAGGCTTTGGGATTTATCCGAGACGAAACTTCACCCTGGGGAGCACCTGTCTTGTTTGTTCCCAAGAAGGACGGAACTGTGAGGATGTGCATCGACTACCGGGTGCTGAACAATATCACCATCAAGAATAAGTACCCTCTGCCCCGGATCGATGACCTGTTTGACCAACTCAGTGGAGCCAAGGTGTTCTCGAAGATTGACCTCAGATCCGGCTACCATCAGATCAAGGTCAGGAAGGAGGACATTCCCAAGACGGCGTTCAACACCAAGTATGGGCAGTTTGAATTCTTGGTCATACCGTTTGGACTGACAAATGCTCCTGCTGTATTCATGAACCTTATGAACAAGGTTTTCCATGAATACTTAGATCAATTTGTTGTTGTCTTCATTGATGACATTTTGATATATTCGAAGACTGAAGAAGAGCATGAAGAACATTTGAGGAAAGTTCTGGAAACTTTGAAGAAAAAGAAGTTTTATGGTAAGCTATCTGAATGTGGATTTTCTTTGATAAGGTAGATTTTTGGCCATGTTGTCAAGAGAAAAAATTTCGATGGAAGATAGCTGCTGTTGAAAAGTGGTATACCCCAAGTTCAATTCGGAAGTTTCTTGAACTTGGCTGGCTACTATCAGAAGTTCGTGAAGGATTTTGCCAAGATTGCTGAGCCGATGACGAAGCTCACTTGGAAGAATGAAGAGTTCATCTGGACGGAAGATTGCCAGGCTGCATTCGAGGAGATGAAGAAGGGGCTGACCACTGCACCAATCCTTGCGCTACCCGCAGGAACTGGTGGTTTCTCAATCTACAGTGATGCCTCTGAAAAATGACTGGGTTGCGTTCTTCAACAACATGGGAAAGTAATTGCTTACACATCTAGGCAACTACAGACTCATGAAAAGAATTATCCCACACCTAATTTGGAATTTGCTACAATTATCTTTACTTTGAAGCTATGGAAGCATGATTTTTATGGAAAGGGAGTGAAAATATATACGGACTACAAAAGTCTGAAATATGTCTTCACTCAGAAAGAGCTGAATGTTAGACAAAGAAGATGGCTGAAGCTGATGAAGGATTTCAACATCGACCCGCTATACCACCCGGGTAGGGCTAATGTGATCGCTGATACACTTAGTCGATACCCAGTGGCGATGTTCTTAACCAAGGAGTGGCACCTACTAGAAGACGTCGAGAAGCTTGGACTGGAGGTTATACTACCTGGAGATAGAAGGATGGAGCTGGATGCAGATTCAGTATTGATGAAGTTCGAGGCTGATGGACAAAATCAAGAGGACATAGTTTCAAAACGAGGCACTTTGCAGGCTTAGAGATCAAGTGTTGGCAGGAACACTTGAGGGTTTCTAAATTGATCAGCAGTGGAACTCTGAAGAATGGTACGAGGCTTTGCGTATCGGCTGACAAACGGAGGAACGAGTTGATGAAAGAAATACACAAGTCGCAGTATTCCATACATTCAGGAGCTAATAAGATGTATCGGAATATGCCTCCATTGATTGGTGCTATGGAATGAAGAAGGACAATTCCAGGTATGGGATTAGATATGAATTTGTCAACATGAGGAATTTAGCAAGAGAACAACAAGTTTGTTGCAGCCGCTGGATAATTCGGAGTGGAAGTAGAAGCATATAATAATGAACTTTGGGTAAGGATTGCCTTGTTCCAAAGGAGGGAAGGATACCAATTGGATTATAGTGGACCGACTGACTAAGTCAGCACACTTTATTCCCTTCAAGGTTAGTTTATTCACCGAGAAGTTGGCAGCATTGTACGAGAGGCACCCCTACCGGATTTATGGAGTACAAATCGGCGGACAATCAAAGAAGATAATCCAGACGCTTGAAGATATGTTAGATCTTGTGTTTTGGAAATTGGAGGGTCTTGGAGAAGATCATTTAAAATTGGAAGAGTTTCCTTACAACAACTACCAAGTTAGCATCGACAATCAGTGGAGTTTGAAGAAGGAGATAACGTCTTTTGTGAAGATTTTCTCCTACCAGAGGAATGATCAGTGTTAACAGAGCAGGAAAGTTGAGCCAGGTACATCAGGCCATTTGAAGTTTTAAGACAAGTTGGAAGTAGCATACCGGTTAGCTCTACCAGCTAATCTTGAGGGTGTGCACAACGTTTTCCACGTATCGCAGCTCAGACACTATATTCCGGATCCGAGTCAGAGCTGAAGATTGGACTCAACCTTTCAGTGCCAGAGAAACCAGTAGCAAGCGTAGTCAGAGGTGAGAAGAAGATCAGAAAATTTGAGCCACCACATAACTCCTATTTCTTATCTTTTCGTTCTAAACTTGATTGATGCTGCTAAGTTAGCCTAGTTTTGCAAGCCATTTCTTTATCAAGCTTGATCATGACAGTATTTTATTGGGTGCACTCACTAATATATTGTCTAATCAGGACCGGTGCATGATGGTCTGATCAACCTCGTGTACTTTGGTTCACTTTTGTATTTTTCTGCATGGATGATATCATAAATGAAATTTGTCCCTAAACCGTCTCATCCACGACTGCCTTGAAAATTCTTATTGTTGGACCTGAGTTACGGGCGTAGTACCCGTAGCTGTTTGATTTCCTACTCTACCTTTTAAATTTCGAGGACGAAATTTTCTAAGGAGGGAAGATTGTAAAACCCGGTTTTGAATGTGAATTAATATTAATATTATAATTATTATTAGTATTACTTATGAGTTTAAAAAAAATTTAATTTAATTTCAAAATTTATAACGGCTTTTGATTGCTGGCCTGACCCGAAACCCCGGATCAGATTTCCGAAACCCCGAACCCGTTCCCATTCCCGAAACCCGACTCGGAATCGATTCCGAAACCGAGATCGATTTCGTATATAAATCATAAGTTAAATATATATTATATATATAATAATTTCTTAAAGGAACGAATTCCTTTCCTCTCAGTAACCCTTTCATTCTTAACTCTCATTTTCTCTTTCTTAAACTCAATGAATTTCTTTTAACTCCACCACCATCAAAACTTTTTTTAGTGTTCTGTTGAGAACACTTTATGTTCTCTAAACGCTTCCTTCTCCAAACGTTCGCAGCCGACCGACCCTTCCCGTTCCGAAACCCCCGGCGACTCCCCAACTTCGGTAACCCCTCTTCCACGTACAACTCCCCCACCTATTCCTTCTCTCCCTCTTCTTCTCCTAACCACAACTACTCCTCCTTCTTCTCCCATTCTCCCTATTTTAGTTCAACCCACCATCACCATTTACTCCAGAACCCCACCATCTACTCCACACGAGCAAACTTTCCCTCAGTACAAACCCTCTCCCCATCTACTCTACTCCAGAACCTATTCTACTCCTCACGAGCACACAAAATTCCCATAGTACAAACCCTCTTCCTCACAACCCCCTCTCTCCCCTTCCCGACGCCAGCCCCTTCGCGCCTCCTCGTGCGGCCATCCCGCCCATGGCCGGACTTTATATGAGGCACATGAGGCGGTCGCCTCAGGCCCAAAATTTTAGAGGGCACCAATTTTTTATATATATACTATTTAATGTATGCAAGTCCAATTTTAAACAAATGTCCATCAAACTCATTCTAATCATTTTAGTCATAGTATATTTTTTTCATAGGATATCTAAACGCAAGGCCGACCCTGAATTCATGGGCCCGAGACAAAATTTCAAAATGAGACTCATGTATAATGTAAAAAAAAAAAACATTAAAAACTGAAATAAAAGTAAATTTAAAAAAATGTTACAACCAAGAATTGAACATAGGACTTCTAATGTGCAAGTCTAGCATAACAACCACCATGGTACATACTAGTTCTATTTTAAATACAAGATTATATATATATATATATATATATATATATTTTTTTTTTGAAGCAATGGGTAATTGTGGCGAACTCGCCTCCACTGGGGCTCGAACTCCGACCACTTGGGCCGCATGCATCTCTCTTAACCACTAGGCCTAGAGGTCATTTGCTATATATATATATATATATATATATATATATATATATATATATATATATATATATATATATATATATATATATATATATATATTTGAGTCTCATACTCTTTGGGCCTGGGCCATCGCCCTGGCTGCCTGGGACAGGGCTGGCCCCGTCTAAACGTCATATACTAGAATACCAAAGGCAAGTCGGTTAATCAGAATAAAGAAAAAAATTGGTACAATCGTGTCAAAATTATTTTCCCTTCCTTTGCTCTAACAATCTGATGTTCTCAATCTCTTCTACCCTTTTGTTGTTGTCAATCTCTTTTTTATGTGTATTTTTTGGTCCTCTGGGAGGTAGCTAAACAAGAGAAAAAGTTACAATTTTTTATTTTCCTTTTTATTATTATCAATGAACTACCCAAAAAATTGTTAGCTTTTTATTTTTTTATTTGCCTAGTATATTAATTTTATTTTTGGTTTGGAACATCTTCAGTTTCATTAGAAATTTATTATGACATATTAATTTGGATATTATATTGTATTAAATTTATTATTTTATTTCCTAAGTTTTGTGTTGATAATACTAGTGTATCATCGTCCATGAAAAAAAATCTATGAACATTAGACTTTGAGGGCACCATTTTTATAGTTTGCCTCAGGGTCTCAAAATCTAAAGTCCGGCACTGATCCCGCCGGCCTCCCACGAGCCGACCGCCGACCCCGCGGCCTCCCCTTCGGCGCGCCCCTCCGGCCGAAGCCCCTGGCCGAGCGCTGCCCCGACTCGCGGACCCGCGTCCGACTTCCCCGGCGCGTCCCCGACCCTCTGTCGGCCCACTCTCTGGTCGTCATCTGATTCTCCAGCGTTCCGGCGCTATCTGTGCCCTGTTCGGTTGTCGTGAGTTTTCGAACTCCGCTGTTTTCGAACAGCGCTGTTTCGGATCGTTCCGACCTGCTGCTCGTGGATTTTTCTTTCTATTATTTTCATCTGAGAGCTCTAGCCGAGCAACCTGAGGTATAACCCCTGTCCCGTCCATTTTCTTTGTAGTCTATGATGAGAATGGTCCCCGGTTCCCCTTGGGAATTCGGTTTTAGCGACGTCGTATTTTTCCGGAACCTTCGAAAAGGTTCTGGTGATTATTTTGGATTTTCGGAATATTTCGGGAATTGGTTTTTGGTATGTTTTGGCTTTCCGGTAGCGTTCTGTGAGTTTTTGGGTTGGAATCGGACTTCCGAAAATTATTCGGGTCGTTCCGAATTTATCTGTAGATTGGTTGTGTTTATTCTGTATATATATATTTTGGGGATTCCCTGGTTTGGGATTTGCAGGAAAATTATCGGCGCAATTCCCAGTTTTTGGGTTGACCAAAAACAGAGGAGATGCTGCCGGATTTTTCCGTAAATTCTAGATTATTTTAAAAATAAATTTAAAATGGATTTCGGGATTTTATTTGATATTTGATTTTGGGCGGCGACCGTATCGGTCAATGGGCTCCGGCTAAGTGCAAACGAAACCGGCTTCGTCCGGACATTGAGGCATTAGCCCAGTTGAGGATTGGACCATATCTGAGACTCTATATTTTATCTTTATTTTTACTATTTAATTTTGTTCATATTTTATTCATATTTAAAGTTTAGGACTAACGGCAGTTTTGTCTTATTTCAATTTATGTAAATAAATTGTAATGGGCATAAGCCCAGCTGGCTGTGGTCTGTAACTGTATTAGGTAGCATAGATTTTGTTATTTCTGATTTTGCAAGTTTTTGGTAGCGTTCGAATAAATTAAATAAAAAGGTATTTTCGTATAAAAAAATTAATAAGATTTTCTCACCTAAAAACTATCAGTTTTATTATTAATTAAAAATCATGTATTTCTCTCTAAATAAGAAATTAGTTTTATATTTATAAATTATGAAAATACAAAGTTTTAATCAATTAATCTGGTATCGACGTGTTTTTCCAAATACAAAGTATAAAACGATCTTTCCCCTCGTATTAAATCAACGCACAAATAATCGTGTTTTCGTGTTTTGTTAAATAAAGACTAAAATTGACTAGGACACAACTAGAGATTGCAACTAGTATAGTAACATTGGCGACTTTGGTTCTGAGACAAGTTTTCCGAATGTAGGATTTCAAGGAAGAACCTGATTTCCCATCCTGACGTATCGACCCGTCCAGTCCAATCAACCTGAGGCAAGTACATTTCGTGTTAGTTTACAATTATTTAGTAATCGTTTTATTGCAAATTTAAACCACGATGCAACACGAGCACTGACTGTAACTACTGTAACTATTGGGGACTGGGGGAATAGTGTAATGAGTATGACCATACTGTAACTTTACTGTAACAAATCCCATATCCTTTACTGTAACAAACCCAAGCCGATCATATTTTATTACCTATTCACATCACAGAACTGTAACTGTTTTAAAACTGTAACTGCTTAAATTATTGATTTCAAAACTGTTTAAAAGTGCATGATTCTATTATTATTTCAATTGTCAAATTAGCATGAATTGTACTTTGCTCCCTCCTGACTGGAGACCCAATATTTTAGGTATCACTGATGATGCTTTATTCCGCGGTATTTTCCGAGATTCCAACTAGAGGACGATGATCTCAAGACCGATGAGCTGGTTGCCTAGATTTTCTTCTTCTTTTATAAATCATGATGTTTGAGTAAAACAGTGTATTTCAGATGTATCTTTCATTTTATTGTAAAAAGTTTTTAAATTCAGAATAATAAATTTGGGGCAATTATTGTGTTGTTGATATTACCTGCATGAGTGATACAGCTTACTGCCGCCGTCTCAACAATGGTGCAGGCTGGGCATGATCCGATTCGACCCAAGAAATTGGGACCGGGTCGTGACATATGCTAAGGAGCTACAAGTATGGCTGCATGAAAAATTGTCTGGTTGTTCACTACAAGTTTCAACTCACATAGAATCAAGAGTGAAGCATATGAAAAAACAATATTGTGCTATTGTATTTTGTTGTATTTTGTTATATTTCGTAACTAATTTATCTGATTTTTTACTAATCAGATTTTGACAATTTTACCTGCAATATTTTTATTTTTTATTTTGTAGATACGAAAAGAATTGTCACCGCTATCAAACATAATATTTCTTTTTTTTTTATTCAAACATCTCTCCATGTGAGTTTGAGGAATAATATATTCCTAAAAATTCATTTATGGTACCAAACGCATATATTATATATACCCAGGAATAAATTATATATACCCGGGAATATTATATTACGTGCCAAACGTGGTAATAAAAAAATATCCGGGAATATGATGCCTTGGAATAAAATTTTTTGGAATATAGAATTCCTGACTATTTAGTATTCCGCGTACCAAACGGCTCCTTAGAGTTTCTTATTGGTGGACTCTGGACCTGCCTGATAAGTGTCATATATGGTGCTGATAGTTGGCAAAGTGCTTACACTGTCGGAATTGGGTCGGATTGAAAGTTGCAACTGAAACAACTTTTAGTGTTAGTAGCTGGTTGACGGTTGGCACGGCCGGTCCAGAGGATTGGGTTGCTAGAGCCGGGTTGCCCCTTAACCCTTGTTGTGGTTGGTCCTGAGATCACATGCGACCCCGACCTGTAGCAAGTCATGCTGGACCTGATAGATTGCCCTAAGCAGAGTAGGTTGTCTAAATCCGAAGTCTTGTCAAGCTTACCCCTAAGTCGGCATTGACGGTTGGCCCATATTTCGAGTATTAGTGTAAATATTTGTTTCATCTTGCCTCTTGTTTAAACATAATGTTATTGAAAGATTTAGAGTTGGAATTTGTAATTTTGATATCCATAAAGTATTTGTTACAAATATGACATTTCCTAAATTAAACTTTCCTAAATTACCCTGACTCACAAATCTTGTCAGGTGAGGTTTATAGGTCTTGTCAGATGTCGGTTAGGTCCGAATCTAGCCAATTTTGGTCGTGTTGGGTCCATTAGAGAGATGATCCGGTTAAGTGTTAATCGAAATAGTTTGGACAATATAAAATATATAGGATCAGGATCTTCGCTCTTAAACATTTTCGAATATTTTTGAAATAGCAATTAGTAGATTATATTTTTTAACTACACATATTAGTTTAAAATTTTGTAAGAAATTAGATAGCTTAAAAATATTATGTACGATTAAAAAAGACAGATCCAATGGCTATCTCCCCTTTTCTTTGATCAAGTGGAAACATAGCATATCCACCTCCCTTTCCTTACCAAAGTAGTATTTTCTCGAGAGAATATGAGGTCCAAAAAACACATTAGAAATTTAAATTGGACTTATGTTAAATGAAGTAATATGTATTGAAATATATTCCCATTTGTACCAACCGACCCCTAAAATAACTGTAAAAACAATAGTAGTTGCTTGCTCATGATAATGTTGGATTATAACAAGAAGATGCATCCCACCAAAAACTTTCACGTCTCTTTCTTGTTGTTCAAACAACGCTACCTTCTGTAGATTGGAACCAGTCAGTGAAGCGAGGTTTGACAAACACAATCACACCAAGAAGAATGTTTCTTTCACGATTGGAAGCACCCAGAAGCAAATCTGCAAATTTTTCCGAAGGAATTCTCGAACTTCATTGTGAATCCCTAGTTGCCTCCAGAACAACATTTTGATTCCTCCAAAAGTCCAAATATCGTTTGATTAGATATTGGGACAACATACGGAAATTTGGAGGTAGCATTCCTAAGATTCATTTACTTGAGTCCTTTTCTCTATGTTGGTGTTCTATATGACCAACATAAGACTCAGACATGGTCGTCTCACACCAACCTTGAAAATAGGCACCGCACCCTCGTATGTCATCGTTTTTATAAAAGTCCACTGCACCCGTACATGTTACCTCGCCTCGAGCGAACGTTCGTGCGAATGCGATCGGTCCGTGAACATGTCTCGACTCGGACACGGGATCAGAGAAATTACCGCGTCTTGTGCGTGCGGTCGAGCGGGTGCGACCGGCCCGCGGACGTCCCTTATCTCGTGCACGACCGAGAGGGTGCCAGTGTTGACAGAAGTACAATAACAATGATGAAATGTTGTAAGGACGTGTGGTCGTCCCATCTACGACCCCACAACATCATAGGTCTGATGAAAGTGGCATAATCTGAGTCTGCACAAAACAAAAAAAAACAAAAAAAAATGTTGTTCGATCCATTGATCTTTTGCTGCCACCTAGTAAAAATTTTATGCCTTTTTTCGATAACCCACACGGGTTAACTCGAATTCGGATTAAAAAAACTTGGTAGACAAAATCAATATAAAGAAAAGAACTAGTATTATATAGGTCGCATCCACACGGGCTAGAGCACTAATAAAAAAAATAATTTATCCCTATTTCCGTGAACTTATAAAACTAATTAAGATAACTCATTAATTACAAAAATGCTATTTGGTCCAAAATATTTGAGTGATGACATCTTCCATTATGTGACATATGACATGGTTGCTGACATGGCAGCTGACATGACAAAATTTAACATTAAAATTAAAATTAGTATTAATATTAATTAAATTAACATGATAATAATATTAAAATTAACCTTAACATTAAAATCAACATTAATATTAATATTAAGGGTAAATTGCAAAAAATCTCTCGTTAGATTTTCGCTTTTTGCACTAAAAGACTCCATGCTCTTAAAATTTTCAAAAGTATAAAATATGCTC
>JANAVB010023978.1:0-68018 GCA_029216955.1 Iris pallida | reverse complement strand
AAAAAATACAGATCAGACTTTTAACATTCCCAAACGTAACATAATTAGCTCATTGTCACTATAATAACCTACAATTTGACAATGGTAACAACAAAATAAAAATTGCACTTTTCTTACCTATAATAAAAAGAAAAAGAAAAAGACAATTTGTAGATCATCATAGACAAAACAATTCTACTCGTCTACACCCAACCTAGCTTAACAAATGGCCAAAATACTACCGATCGAAGCGAAAAAAGATGCTCCGATAAGAGGAACCCTACATTTCGCAATAATCACGACAAAATTAATAAAATAATCACAAATTGCAGAAAAAAATTACCGCTACACTATAATCACGACAACAACACTCGAATTCCAATCCACACCGAACGTAGCTCAAAAATGCCGAAAAAAAAACGATCGGAACGGAAAAAAAAAACTCGTGAATCGGAAGCTGACCATCGTAGCGTTCGGCTTGCTCGGAGAGCTTGGCCGGTAGACGTGGTTCTCCCTCTCCTTCTCGGTCGACATTTCCCCCAAATCGAAACCCTAGCAGAAAAAAAATAAAAAAATATTTCTCTATATAGAGAGAGAGAGAGAGAGAGAGAGAGAGAGAGATGGGTGGGTGGAAGGGATCCGGAAGAACGAGGGGGGTGGTACACTACTTATAGTTGCTGCTGAGGAACCATTCTCCCGTTTGGGAACAGCAGGGTTGGTCCGAAATGGGT
The DNA here is from genome assembly GCA_029216955.1 of Iris pallida. Lineage (NCBI taxonomy): Eukaryota > Viridiplantae > Streptophyta > Magnoliopsida > Asparagales > Iridaceae > Iris > Iris pallida. The sequence continues at coordinate 67,308 of JANAVB010023978.1, read as the reverse complement.
GTTGGGTCCCATGACCAGGCTTTGGTTCATCTCCACCGTTAGTTTTTTAGGTTTTTTTTTTTTTTTGTTTTTTGTTTTTGTTTTCCATAAAAAGTAAATAATTGATTTAAGTTTTTCAGGGTGGATTGGTGGATATAAGAGAATTTTCAATGCAAAAGTCTTGTCTTGTTTGGTACACTGTATTATAATCGTAATCATAATATAATCAAATGAAAAAACGATTGTTTTGTTTGATTACATTACAATTACGATTATATTACAGTGTACCAAACGGAGGCTTGAAGTTTACTTATGTGACAATGTCTTATGCATATATCGTATGTGCCAAAAGTAGTTTGTTTATTTTCAACCGAATACCCTGATTTATTGAATTTTTTAAGTTGATACACTATATTTTTAATATTATACTGCTAAATATTTTCAGCTATTGAGTAGTTTGGAGTCGATATCTTTCGTTATCTAGCAATTTACTTTTCATTCAAACAAACAAATATCAAATATGACATTTTTTTGACCAAATTATATATGATCATGTTCTTATAATCTTATTATATATTAGTAAACCCTTTTTTCTCTCACTCCTCACTTTTCTCTCTTCTTGTTCGGATGAAGACCCTGGCCTCCTCGAGTGCCCCAACTCCTCCCTCCTCCAATCTCCTCCACATGGCCACATTGGCGGACCTCGTCAGCAACTTCTCAAACTCTGGTGACCCTGAGCCCCTGCCCTCCGTTCTACGGGATCTAGAAGCTCCTGACCCTGCTCGACGTCCACCGGACCCCCTCGTCGTCTCCCTCGGCTCCAACAAGACAACCCCATGCCTCGCGTCGAGATCTTCCCCTCCTTCGAATGAGGAAGATTATGGGCTGTGCACCACTAGCGACGACAAGACTTTTACTGTTCGGGTTAGTTCTGTAATATCTCGCTCCGTGCAGTACATTTGGCTGGTTTGTTTTAGCTCCTAGGGCCTGGTTCGACTTGGATTCATGCAAGGAATCATTCAGAGATTTATGTGTTCGGGACAAAATCGATTTCTCACTTGGTAGGTGGTTTTGATAATTCTCTCCTTTAAATTCACACTTAATAAAAAAATTTTGTTATTATGTCTTCGTTTTTACATTCCATGAGATTGTTAATGCTAAGTAAAAAAGAACCAATACAAAGAAAGTAATGTTATTGTTGTAATTAACTTGCTATAGAAAACATGTTACATGGATTATTGTAATGTTGTTATAGAAATATGAAATTTTATACTGTTTTTATACAAACATGTATTATTGTGCTATTGTTAATTATAGACATGTGAAACATTATGTTTTTTTATATAAATGTGGATTATTGTACTATTGTACTATTATTGTACACATGGAATGTTGTGTTGTTGTGCAGAGAAATTGAATTGCAAATAAAGGTATGGGACTGTTGTGGGACTATTGAGTCGCTAAGGTAGAGATTCATGGGTTGGATAGTAGACATTATGGTAATTTCTGATTGGAAAGTGTGCAAGCACAAGTGATGGTAATAGAAAAGAGATGTGTTGTATAGCTATTTTAAGTTATGTTATCATGCATGTTATACTTTTTTTTTTTTTTTTTTTTTCATGCATGTTTATATAGCTAAGTTGTATAAGTATGTATGGTCATAGATAACTTGTGCACAATGATTAGTTTCTCGAACGGTGTCTGGAACACCATAACCGATTCGACCTAAGAACATGCATGGATAGTTGTACTGTCGTATTAGCAGATGTATTGCGTGACCTTTAGTGGAGCTAGCTACCCGAAGTCAAAGGAAAAGAAAAATATCGTAATTCAGATAATCCGGGACATTCAATGGAGCTTGCTACCTGCACGTGAAAGATTCGTGATCCTTCAGGCTCGACTCCATGAGATGAAAGAATAAGATCGGATTGTGGAGTGAACCTGAACTCAACATCAGATGTCCGATTGTACGGGGGATTATATGTATTGCTTGTCCATGCTCTTGTTGTAGGAAAAGCATTATGCTGATGCTATGTAGGTGCACTCCAATAGTGCTAGCTTGGCATTTTATATTGATTACATGTAATGCCCAAAGGCCTTAAATCTTTATCTTAACAAACAAAATATAAGTATTTTTAGTATATTCATGTACATTGTACATATTTATATTACTTAAAAAAGAACAAAACAATAGTTTTAGTTAATCTTTTTAATACATAATTACTTAACTATCCTTTTTAAATTTTAATAAATAATTTTAATTAGTAGACATTGTTAAGAATAATTTTGAATAAAAGCTCCTACGGTGAAGTCTCAACAACTTCATTCACATCCCTCTTAGCTTCTTTATCACCAATACCATCCTCCACTACCATTCCTTCTTCGAACTCATTTGTTCAAAAATCTTGGAAAAATTCCCAAAACCCTCTTCACCCCAAGCAACAAATTACCCCCACTATGAAAGGGAAACGTGTCCTGCTTTATGATGAGAAAAATCTATGATGATGAATCTGTGAAACAAAAGAAAAGGTTGCGCATTAATATTGATGGTGAGGTGTTCGTCTATTGATGCAAACTATCTTATTATAAATTTGGTTTTGTTAACAATGTAAGTTATCCATCTTGTTGGGAAAGAAACTCGATTTTTTTCCCAAACTAGAGAGTACCTACGAGAGAACCGAGCAAACAACGCACGAACCAAAAATACCAAAACAAACCATGCAGACACAGAGAATTTTTGACGTGGAAAATCCTTGCGGAAAAAACCACGGGACGATCAGAGTCCAATCCTGAGAAGCCTCCACTAAGAAATAGAATAATTACACCCTCTAAAAACTTCTCCCGATCCAAATCGGATCCCACAACACTTGGAAGCAAGAATAATGATTACAAGGCTACGAAGAACAAGAATGACGAGTAGAGATTACCCGAATCCGATTCTCCTCCGAAAAAGACCTTCAATCCTCCGTCTTCTCTCCCAAATTGTAATGGCACTCTTGCATCATTCCTCTCTCTTTCTTGTGTTGTCTACAATGATTAGGATTAGGAATAACCTAATATTAACTCCCCTAATCCGCAGCAAAATCTGGACCATCAGATATGATCCAACAGTGAGAAATCACTCCTGAAATTCGCTCAGCCCCGACACACAGAGTTCGGCCAGAACTCTGTGTTCTGCTTCCAGCAAGGGTTCTAGAACAGGGAGGCAGAGTTCGGCCAGAACTCTCCCCTGGGGCAGAGTTCGGTCCGAACTCTCCCCCCTCTCTCCAGCAGCTCCTATGGCAGCTCCCGAGCTTCTTCGACTTCTCCGACTGGCCTCGTCACTCCCCGAGCTTCTCTGACACACAGACGGCGCTCGTCGCACACCGGGGTCTTCTCCACATAGGTTGGGAACCCCACCCACTCCAACAAATCTCCCCCTTCACAACTATGTGGAGGAGGTCGTCATCCCGACGATCTCAAACTTTCCCCTCGGAAGAACCTTCGTGAGCATGTCCGCTCCATTGTCATCAGTATGAACCTTCTCAAGCGTCGCATCCTTCTTTTCAACCACATCCCGTATCCAATGATATCGAGTCTCGATGTGCTTGGACCGACTATGAAATTCTGGTACTTCACAAGGTGAATAGCACTCTGACTGTCGTAAAGCAAAGTATACTGCTCTTGCTTCAGCCCCATTTCCTGCAACAGCTTCTTCATCCAAACAGCTCCTTGCAAGCCTCCGTCGCCGCAATGTATTCCGTCTCCATCGTCTACAAGACAACACACTTCTGCAACCGCGACTGCCACGATACCGCTCTCTGGCAAACATCATCACATAGCCCGAAGTCGATCATCTCGTGTCTACATCTCCAGCCATATCAGCGTCAGTATACCCAACCAGCTTCGGCTCGTCACCACCAAAAGAAAGTCTCCAATCAGCAGTGCCCTGAAGATATCGCAGAATCCACTTGATCGCACTCAATGTACCCTTCCAGGATTTGAAAGATACCTGCTAACAGTGCCAACTGCATGAGCGATGTCTGGCCTCGTACACACCATAGCATACATAAGGCTTCCCACAGCTGAAGCATATGGAATCCGCTCCATATCTTCCTTTTCGTCCTCGATAGATGGACACTACTCCTTAGTGAACTTAAAGTGGGCCGCAAGGGGATAACTCACTTTCTTCGACCCGTCCATACCGAAACGCTGAAGTACCCGGTGAATGTACTTCTTTTGGGACAAATGTAGTAGCTTGGACTCTCTCTCTCTTGGCTGATCTCCATCCCAAGAATAGTTTTCGCTGCGTCCAAATCCTTCATAGAGAAGGTCGCCCAGTTGGCGCTTCAACTCCGCTATCCTAGTGGCATTCCGACCCACTAATAGCATATCATCTACATAGAGCAATAAAATAATAAAATCATCATCGGCAAAATACCTCACAAATACACAGTGATCCGATGTTGTAATGCTTGTGGTTCGTATTACGTATTCTGGTATACGTGTACGTATATTGCATGTTTCTTGGCTTGGTTCGGCTTGGTTGGCTTGGTTCGGTTTTGCTTGGTTTCGTATGGACCGAACCAACACCTACCACCCCACTCCTTCCTTTATTAGCCGCCCAACTCTCTCTCTTCATTACTCTTCTTCATTTACTTCTTCTTCTTCTCCACCATCACTTCTTCACCTACCAGGAAGAGAGCTAGGCAAGTGCAACTTGCTTCATGAGGAACTCATATTTATTGTTCCATTTTCTTCTCCACAAGATTCTAAGCCTCTTTAGTACTTAGTGTTTTCAAATTCCATGCCTCATTCTATGTAGATCTAAGTTTCTAGCATTTTCGATCTTCTTGGTCTTGATCTACTGAAATAGCTTGTTTTCGAAAACTAAGAGCTCCTTGCAGTAGGCCTCATGATTTATAAAAGTTTGGTTTTGGGATGACCGAATTTTTTCAAGTCCTGGCCGAGATGGAGTTTCTTGAGTTCCTGAGCTTTTTACGCGTGATTGTATTAACCATGTGGAGAAGATATAGTTTTACGCACACGTCTTAACGTGTTAGCGTAGTGTTTAGCCTTTACGCACACGTTTTGCGTGCCAGCATAGTATTCAGCTTTTTTACTCACGTCTTAACGTGTTAGCGTAGTTCCCTTTTACGCACACGCATCGCGTGCCAGCGTACTTCGATTTTACGCTGAGCTATTCGATTTTACGCTCGGGACTCTCCCGCTTGTCACGCCATGCTCCCGTAGGAGCGACCGTCCTCGCTAAGGCGTGATGCCGCACGAGCCTAGATTGCGCTCGTGTAATACGGGTTCCATAGCGGTCGATTTAGCGGCTGCGACGGGGTCGTCGCACAGAAGTCCCATGCAGAGACATTGAATACGCAGCAGAAATTAGAGCAAGAACACATGAACACAAGTCATTCAAAGAAGCTCTTTATTGATATTGAATACAAGCTTATTTGTGGCGCAAGGCCAAATTATAAGTCTCTCAAGCTCACTTTTCTCTCATTTTATAAGTCACTCTGCTCTCTCTCATCTCTCAATACATTTGTAGATCCAGCGGAAGCTTCGGAAGACGATGTCCATACATTATGTCCTGTATAAGTCTTGACTCCATGCGGCCGCACGCTTCGAATCGCCAAGGAACTCCGTGCCTCGACATCCAAACGAGCTCCATGCCACGAGCTTCTACCTGTGCCTGTACATGTAAACTATGTGGGTGTCAGTACTCAACTGTACTGGTGGAATGAGCTCCTCGCCCATCCATACAAAACCAACACGTTTACTTTACTTTGTGCAAATTAGTCCCCTTTTGTATTATCTTTCTACTTTCTTAGGATCAGTTTTAGGACCGACGCCTTGGCCTATTCTGTGCCTCTAGACCATCCGTGCTTGCAACAACAATGTCGACTCAAACAACGTTAACCTATCAAGTCGTGCTTGCCTTCCGGCCAAAATCAGAGACGCAACTACAGATAGACTCCTTTTTCCATGTGACCGTGCTACAAAACCCATATTGAGGCGTACCTCGCATTTCAGTAAGACTAAACCACATTGTCGCCTTGCGGCCCGTGCTACTTTGATCACCCACCGACCCAATCAAGACTTGTGAATCATAGTGTCACTCAACCAACTTTGCCTTGCGGCGGTTTTCGACTTAAACTCAAACAACTCAACCAACTTATGCAACTTATATGCCGACAACTCAAGACTCGATGCCACATTTCGTGTCGAAGCACGTCGCCTATGTTGTAGCCATTCTTAAGGCCAATATTTTGTGTTCCAACTATACTACACATTCAACTCAACTTTACTCGACTCCCTCCAAAGGCATACACGCGGATCTGCCACCATGTCGACTCATCTATATGATTTTGTCACTGACTCCCAGAGCCATTGTGGACTCCTTTTTAGCTGAGTACAGGATGGACCTCTTCGGGTAGCTAGCCCTAATGAGCGTCCACCGAATACTTTGCCCCAGGCGCAGCTATTAGGCTCCCAGAGCCATAGTTGTTTCCTTATGTCGTATCGGTCCCGTGGCGCCAGGTTGCCGTGCGGGGAAACTCTACCTTGTCGACAAGTTGTCCATGACCATGCAAGACTCGACTCAAACTGACGTCTCACACAGTCAATCTACTTCTAGTGTCACCATCTCTTTCAGGACCAGTTCAATACTTCTCATATTTGAGATCTTGTCTCGACGACCCAGTCGCGAGCATTCTTCTTTCTTGTCTCAACGACCCAGTCGTGAGCATTCTTCTTTCTTGCGTCAACGACCCAGTCGTGAGCATTCTTCTTTCTTTCTTGCCCTATCATTTCACTCAACTCAAGAACAACTATTTAGACACTTTCCAAACATCAATAAATCAACCGTGGCCCGTGCCTTAAAACACTAGGACCGTGCCATTCGTGTCTCAAACCGACTTCCAATCTACGCGACGCTATCGTCCAAGTCATACTTCATATGACGGGCCTTGGGATCGTGGGACTATTTAACTTGACAACTAGAAAGAGCGGGACAGCACTAGGAATGACTTAGGTCGATCGGCATAACTTTGCCTAACTTAATCGAGCCTATAACTTAACTCAAGGGACGAGCAAAGGCTATGTCAAGCCTTGCAATCGAGGAAGCGTGCATGCTTTATGAAGCATTCAAGTGGGCGACGCCTATGGCTAAGGCTAACTCTGAGCTTTGTGTCGAATACCAACTTTCCTTTTCCCAAACCACGGGACGAAGGGCCAAGTGTCATTTTTAAAGTACGTCGTGCACCAACTCTAAGCCGACCGTGGGACGTTTTCCATGTTCTAACTCAATTCGACTCGTCGGGATTATTCCCTTTAGCTATATGGATTCGTCTCTTTTATTATCAAGCCTATTGCAAGTTAAAAACATGCGATTTATTATGTGAAGGCTAAGATGAGGCAAGTTCACCGAAACTACCCCACCTGAGTGAGTGGTCGCCTTAACCGAATGATGTCTTAAGTCGCCGTTGCAAGGCTAAGTCCGAACGCCGTCGGCGTTTCGATTCCTCCGATTGACTGAGCGGGACGGGCACTACATCATACACCACTCAGAAAAAGTTTCATCCTCAAAACTAACTGAGTATACTTATCGACTTATCACCTTAGTCAACATTCAAGGACTCTCGCACACACTTCTCCTATGCGTTCCTTCAAGTCAGAGCCACGCTCGTGCTACTATCAATCTTTCCTTCAATACGATTTCAAAATCCTTGATACTTTTCCATTCCTCAAGTCTCACTTGAATTCAACGTATCACTTAGTTTGGGTCATGCACATTTTTAGGCGTCCCCAAAATACATGCATTTCAGCCAAGTCTCGTGATAGCGAATTATGCCATTACCATTGAGTCGGATCGTGCACGCATTCAAGCGTCCTTGATATACATGCATGTCAGCCGAGGCTCATGAGTGGTACCTCCACAAATCCTACCACTTCACACTCGGACGTCTGCCTAACCGCTAGGCTATGTCTTTCCGTCAGTATTGGAATCATAGTTCCCAAACAACGATATCAACACTAACCCCATCCTAAGGTCAAACCAAGTTGATAGTACGGGATTTTCTACCCAAGCTCGCATCACTCCGATTTCTAAACTTCGAGCACAGATTACCTACACATCCCAATATTTGTCATACGGGGTCCGAGTCGTTCAGCAAAGCCATCATATGACAACTTACGTTTCAACCAATTCTTAACATAATATAACAATCTTACTTGTTCAACAAGCCATTTCGTATAGTCAATCTCTTCGAACGCGTTCGACATAATCCTCCTATCATCCCTTCCAAGTCAAGCACGCTACGACACAATCCATCGCTAAACCATAATTCACATTTCATATTCCCTAAGTCATTCATTCAATTCACGTAATTGATCATAAGGTCGTCTAGCTTAACAATATGTTATGCCCCGATCTCACGCGATTCAGATTATCCACTGTGGGCATGAATCAGCATGCATGCTCCCGCGGGATAGTCATCCTCATCGGGACGTAACTCTTGTTTGTGTCTAGACTAATTCATTCTCGATGCGCAGATTGGACCTACTCAATCTTCAAGTTTATTTCATTCTTCAATCGCAAGTCCTACAAATCTTCGAGTTCACCTTCGTATCAAGCCAACAAGTCAAGACAATCAACGTTGCCGTGTCCTGATTTTTCCGAGTTCGATCATTCCCGCGACATGAATCACCATGACAGCGCTCACGCGGAACGATCGCCCCAAATCCGACGCAATGCATGTGCGAGGCTAGAGTTACGCTCGCACAAGACAAAATGTGACGCTGTGGTTATCCACGTAACCCTCAAGACACAATCATTTTCATCCAACATTCATCTCGATCAAAATCCTAAGTATAACATCCAACCGAACAATAACACTTGCACGATCGTCTTTCGCCGAGTCAGAGTACCCCCGAGTTATCGCATATCGATCTTTGATATACCTCAATACCATCGACGATATGCGTAACCTGACGATCTTCCTTTGCAACCAATTTCGAGTCGTGCGAATGATGCTATCGTCCGACTGGATAATTTCCTCGACATTCAAATTCAAGTTCGATCATTATCCCTCGAATCATTCACAACATCGATTTTCCTCAATACCAAACTCACATATCTTTCATCCGTCCATCTTAAGTCATCGGCCAACGTATTTCCTCAATTCGCATCATTCCTTACTAACTCAATCATCGAGCAACATTCAATCCCATCCTTAGAGTCGTTTGCGTAACTTCAAAATCAAACCTTTTATGCACGCTATCTACCTGTCGTGCTAACTTTTTCGTATACGATCCACATCAATTTCCTCGATCAAGTCATCCATTCGTACCCTAACTTTTCCTCGATTCGATTTCATCTACTCGATCATCTTCGTTTCATACTCGCACCATCCTCAATCCCGTGCACGTTCCGTGTGCATCATTTCTAATATGTTCGAATCAACACGTCAAACTTCAAGGCTAAACTTTATTCAATGATACTCACTCTATGGCTTTGCATAACGCGACGCTTGCTGATAGACTCCCCGATACCCCGAATCATCAATTGATCGATCGATATTCCTGAGACTATCGCATACACTACTAAGGAATGAAGTCATTCAACCAATCCTCAAAACTATCATTCTATTCACAATCGACTTCTTCGAATCCCGTTTGAACCATTCCTCTAATCCCAAGCACGCTCATCTATATCGCATCGACGTTATCGTCGCTCGATAGTACCCCTATCGATAGTCATCCCATATTAACTCAATCGAGTTCAACTCATTCTTGTTCGAACAATTTAATTTCCGTACTCGACTTTTCTAAGGTCGACACAACTTTGGAGTATATGTCCAGCCCGACTTAGCCAACCGTGCTTACGCAAACCATCTTTTTGTTATATCAAAAACTGTTCTCTTATGTTTTACAAAATAGTTAGACTTATTGTATGGACATTCCGTGGGACAATTGAGAGAGAGCGCACCAACGATAACAACTTGCAAAGCAACAGAGTTTTGCGGAAACATCGAAGTTAAAGAATTCAATCGATAGTCCAAGGACGTAAACTCGTGCTCTGATACCATTATGTCATGCCCCGCTCTCGTAGGAGCGATCGTCCTCGCTAAGGCGTGATGCCGCACGAGCCTGGATTACGCTCGTGCAAGGCGGGTTCCATAACGGCCGATTTCAGCGGCTGCGACGGGGTCGTCGCACAGAAGTCCCATGCAGAGACATTGAATACGCAGCAGAAATTAGAGCAAGAACACATGAACACAAGTCATTCAAAGAAGCTCTTTATTGATATTGAATACAAGATTACATTTGTGGGCGCAAAGTCTCTCAAGCTCACTTTTCTCTCATTTTACAAGTCACTCTGCTCTCTCATCTTTCAATACATTTGTGGATCAACGGAAGCTTCGGAAGGCGATGTCCATACATTATGTCCTGTATAAGTCTTGACTCATGCGGTCGCACGCTTCGAATCGCCAAGGAACTCCGTGCCTCGACGCATCCAAGCGAGCTCCGCGCCACGAGCTTCTACCTGTGCCTGTACATGTAAACTATGTGGGTGTCAGTACTTAACTGTACTGGTGGAATGAGCTCCTCGCCCCCATACAAAACCAACACGTTTACTTTACTTTGAGCAACTTAGTCCCCTTTGTATTGTCTTTCTACTCTTTCCTTAGGATCAGTTTTAGGACCGACGCCTTGGCCTATTCTGTGCCTCTAGACCATCCCGTGCTTGCAAGAACAATGTCGACTCAAACAACGTTAACCTATCAAGTCGTGCTTGCCTTCCGGCCAAAATCAGAGACGCAACTACACGATAGACTCCTTTTTTCATGTGACCGTGCTACAAAACCCATATTGAGGCCGTGTTTCGCATTTCAGTAAGACTAAACCACATTGCCGCCTTGCGGCCCATGCTACTTTGATCATCCACCGACCCAATCAAGACTTGTGAATCTTAGTGTCACTCAACCAACTTTGCCTTGCGGCGGTTTCCCGACTTAAACTCAAACAACTCAACCAACTTATGCAATTTATATGCCGCAACTCAGACTCGACGCCACATTTCGCGTCGAAGCACGTCGCCTATGTTATAGCCATTCTTAAGGCCAACATTTTGTGTTCCAACTATACTCACACATTCAACTCAACTTTACTCGACTCCCTCCAAAGGCATACACGCGGATCTGCCGCCATGCCGACTCATCTATATGATTTGGTCCGACTCCCAGAGCCATTGTGGACTCCTTTTTAGCTGAGTATAGGATGGACCTCTTCGGGTAGCTAGCCCTAATGGGCGTCCACCGAATACTTTGCCCCAGGCACAACTATTAGGCTCCCAGAGCCCCTTATGCCGCATCGGTCCCGTGGCGCCACAGGTTGCCGTGCGGGAAAACTCTACCTTGTCGACAAGTTGTCCATGACCATGCAAAACTGACTCAAACTGACGTCTCACACAGTCAATCTACTTCTAGTGTCACCATCTCTTTCAGGACCAGTTCAATACTTCTACATTTGAGATCTTGCCTCGACGATCCAGTCGTGAGCATTCTTCTTTCTTGCATCAACGACCCAGTCGTGAGCATTCTTCTTTCTTGCGTCAACGACCCAGTCGTGAGCATTCTTCTTTCTTTCTTGCCCTATCATTTCACTCAACTCAAGAACAACTATTTAGACACTTTCCAAACATCAATGAATCAACCGTGGCCCGTGCCCTAAAACACTAGGACCGTGCCATTCGTGTCTCAAACCGACTTTCGATCTACGTGACGCTATCGCCCAAGTCATACTTCATATGACGGCCCTTGGGATCGTGGGACTATTTAACTTGACAACCGCAGAAAGAGCAGGACAACACTAGGAATGACTTAGGTCGATCGGTATAACTTTGCCTAACTTAATCGAGCCTATAACTTGACTCAAGGGACGAGCAAAGGCTATGCCAAGCCTTACAATCGAGGAAGCGTGCATGCTTTATGAAGCATTCAAGTGGGCGACACCTATGACTTAGGCTAACTTTGAGCTTTGTGTCGAATACCAACTTTCCTTCTCCCAAGCCACGGGACGAAGGGCCGAGTGTCATTTTTAAAGCACGCCGTGCATCAACTCTAAGCCGACCGTGGAACGTTTTCCATGTTCTAACTCAATTCGACTCGTCGGGATTATTCTCTTTAGCTATATGGATTCGTCTCTTTTATTATCAAGCCTACTTGTGCAAGTTGAAAACATGTGATTTATTATGTGAAGGCTAAGATGAGGCAAGTTCACCGAAACTACCCCACCTGAGCGAGCGGTCGCCTTAACCGAATGATGTCTTCAAGTCGCCGTTGCAAGGCTAAGTCCGAACGCCGTCGGCGTTTCGATTCCTCCGATTGACTGAGCGGGACGGGGCACTACACCGTTCGCGTAAAATCGAGCTCCCGTAAAATCCCCAGCTTGAGTCGGCTCCCACGAGCGTAAAGTTTGCCCGAGTTTTCCTCGCGTAAAGTTTTACTCGCGTAAAGTCTGCTCGAGAGTTCGCGCGCGTAAAATTTTACGCGCGTACAATCTCGCTAGCGTAAAGCCTGGCTAGCGTAAGTCCCATATGTATGCTCCCTTGCTCGCGTAGAGCTATCTCATCTTGCTCTTGCTAGCGTAAAGCCAATTTTACGCACGAGGCCCCTTGGCCTAGCGTAGAGTTTGCTCGCGTAGATCTTGCTAGCGTAAAGCTCACGCGTAAAGTTTCACTAGCGTAACCGGTAGTACATGCGTAGAGACTTGAGTTCCTATGGCGTACACCTTTACTCTATATATCTAAGACTATGTATATATGTATATACGTATATTTATTTAGGTATATATACATATATATGAGTATTTATATATATACCCATACATGTATACTTTCAAATATAAGGAATAAAATATTCTAAATACAATTTATAATGAAAATACAATATACATAAATCTATATACAAGAATTCACATAATTAATACAATGATATTTTATATATATAAAAGCCTAATTTGCCCTATACCATAAATATACCCCCATATATATATTTATGTATATATAATCTAGATAAATCCAAAATCCAACATATCTGCTAACGAAATTACTTACTGTATTATCAATAAGATATTATTTCTAATAACAAGCACATAATATATTTATATATATAGCAATTGTTCCTAGAATTGTCTCCAAAATTACCAAGGTAAAATATCAATACAATATGCGTCTACACTGACGTTTTTGGTCACACTGCAACACCTCATGGGCTTGTATTCGGTTAGGAACAGTTCGGGCTAAGTTGGTTCAACCGGTTCCTGCAAAGTCAATAAATCTAATAATAATTAAGAAAACTTATTTATAATGGTCGCGCCATAACTTGGCCTGGTTCTCTTAGTTAGGACACTCCTATGGCTCGGCATTTTCCTACCATGGTTAATCACTAGTCAAAGCACGCCACTGCACTATCTGTGCTATGACTCCTATTCACCTTGTACTCCAAATCCCAACCATGGCTAAAATATCTACCGTAATAATTAACTAAATAATTATTTATAAAATTCTAAAATCACTATTGTCACGCCGATCCCAAATAATTGGGTCAAACCGGATCATGCCCAGCCTGCATCGTTGTTGAGACGGCGGCAGTAAGCTGTTCAGTAGCAGGTAACCATACAACAATACTATATTTGTCACAACTCAACATCGGGAATAAACTTTATTAAACTTTGAAATTTAAATACAAAAGGAAACTGTTCTGAAATGAAATACAGAATTTGAAATAAAAATGCAGAAAAAGAAAAATCTATCTATCGGCCTCAGTCCCAACGTCCTCCTGTGGGGACTCTGGCAGCACAACAGGGTACAGGACAGGGTCGTAGTAGCTGGTGATTAACAGCTCAGCATCCTCAATGTCCCCTAAAAATGTATCTCCAGTCAGGAGGGAGCAAAGTACAATTCATGCTAATTTAACAGTTAAATTAAATAATAGAATCATGCAGTTCTAAACAGTTTTAAATATGAAACAGTTTGCAACAGTAAAACAGTGTGATTTGAACAGGCAATAAAATATGACCGGCTTAGGTTTGTTACAGTAAGGATAGGGATTTTTGTTACAGTATGGTCATAATCATTACGCTATTCCCCCAGTCTCCAGTAGTTACAGTGCTCCAGAGAGATTTCGTATTTGCATCGTGGTTTAGACTTACAGTAAAGCGATTAAATAAATAACTGTAAACTAACATAAACTATACTTGCCTCAAGGAAATGACTGGAGAGGTAGAAGACTTCGAGACGGGAAGTTAGAGTCGTCCTCGAATTCCTACATTCGAGAGATAGACTCAGATATCAGGTTTACAACCTAGCTATGCTAGTTGAAATCTCTATTTGCGTCCTAGTCCAAATTTAGTTCTTTAAATAACCAAACACAGAAAATACGGTTATTAGTGCCTTGTTTTAATATGAGGGAAAAAGATTGTTTTTACTTTTGAATTCGGAAAACATCGTGGATGCCAGATTATTTTATGAAAACTTGGTGTCTTTATAGTTTATAAATATAAAGCTATTTAGTGAGAAATACGTGACTTTTATTTAATAATAAACTTGTCAAATTTAGGTGAGAAAATATTAATTAATTTTATACGAAAATACTTTTTAGCTAATTTAATCGTTAAATAGAAAAACTCGCAAAACCAGAAATGACAAGAAAATCTAAGCTATCCATCACAGTTACAGACCACAGCCAGCTGGGCTTATGCTCATTACAATTTATTTACATAAATTGAAATAAGATAAACCGCCGTTAGTCCTAAACTGAAATATTAAATAAAATATAAACATAAATAAATAATAAAAATAAAGATAAATATGGAGTCTCAGATATGGTCCAATCCTCACTTGGCTAATGCTAATGTCGGGCGGGGCCGGTTTCGTTTGCACTTAGCCGGGTCCATTGACCGATACGGTCGTCACCCAAAATCAAATATCGAAATAAAATCCAAAATTATTTTAAATTTTTTTAAAATAATCCAGGATTTACGGAAAAATCCGGCAGCATCTCTCTGTTTTTGGTCAACCCAAAAACTGGAAAATGGTGCCGATAATTTCCTGCAAATCCCAAACCAGGAAAAACGCAAATTTATATATATATAAAATCCACAACCAAACCACAGAATAATCGAAACGACCCGAAATAATTTCGGAAGTCCGATTCCAATCCCACAAATCACAGAACGCTTCCGAAAAATCCAAAAAGCTAAAACATACCAAAAATCAACTCCCGAAATATTTTGGGAATCCAAAATAATTAACAGGACCTTTCCGAAAGTCCCAAAAAATTACGACGTCGCTAAAACCGAATTCCCAAAGGGAATCGGGGACCATTTCTCATCATCGACTGATAATAAAAATAGCGGGACAGGGGTTATACCTCGGATTGCTCGGCTAGAGCTCTCAGATGAATAATAGAAAGAATAGAGCTCCGAAACAGTGAACGTATTCCCGAAACAACGCTGGAGCAGCAGCGTCGACGAAGAACGCTGGAAAAATACAGGGGCTAGGGCACGGCCAGGGGAGTGAACTGACCAGAGGGACAGCAAGGGAGCACGGGGGTACTCGGCCAAAGGGCAGCGAGCTAAGGCAGCGACCAGAACGTGCAAGGGGCGCGGGGAACAGGCCGCACGGGGCGCGCTGGCGCGGGTTCGAGGGGAGCTCGGCGGGGTGGTCGGCCGCCGGAGAGGCGCGCTCGCGGGGTAGCGCTCGCGGGCCAGGGGCGACGTCGACCGACAGGGGGATCGGCCAGAGGGGCCGCGAAGGGGGCACCGACGGGTTCTGACCCGGAGGGGGCCGCGGCTTGGGGTGAGGGTGAGGAAGTTGGGGAGTGAAGGAGAGAGGTGAGGAGTGTTGGGGAAGAATGGAGTTGTTCTCTATGAGTGGTGGGAAGAGAAGAGTTTATTCTCCTGAGAGTTGTGAGGAGATGGGAAAGGAAAAGAGTAATTAAAGGGGGGAGTGGATGCTCTTGAGTGGAGGAGAGTAATAGTAAAGAGAAGGAATATGAATGGTTTGAAAGAGTTGGGTCATACGTGAGTTGCTGGTCCTTCGGGACCAGCTAAAAGTATTTTTTTAATAATAATAACCAAGCCAAATCAGATTTTAAGAAAAAAAGGAAAAAGGATTGGGTTTGGCTAGGCCTGGGTCTGGGTTCGGACTCGGGTCTGGGTTCAACTCAAAAAGCCATGTTGTTAATTTTGAAATAATTGCACCCAAAAAAATAATAATAATAATAATAATAATATAATAATAATATAATAATAATATATAGATTTACTAAAATTAATACTAAAACACTATTATTAATTAATTACAAAAATATGGGTTTCACAATCTTCCTCCTTAGAAAATTTTGTCCTCGAAATTTAAAAGTAAGGTTAGGGATTACCTCAAGTCTCAAACAGGTACGGGTACTGCTCCCGCATCTGGTCTTCTCGCTCCCAGGTTAACTCGTCTGGTGAGTTGTGCCGCATCACTCTGACTATTGGCGTCACGGTGTTCCTGGTTCTCTTCTCGCCTCGGGCCAAAATTGCCACTGGCTTCTCCGGCACTGTAAGGCTGGGTCCAATCTCCAGCTCTGAATGGTCCAAGATATGGCTCGGGTCTGGGTGTAGCGTCTCAGCTGTGAGACGTGGAAGACGTTGTGGACGCCTTCGAGACTTGGGGGTAGAGCCACCCGATAAGCCACTTCTCCATTCCTGTTAAGTACTTCAAATGGACCAATATACCTAGGGCTCAACTTTTCTGCTCTGCCGAAACGGATAGTTCCTCTGGTAGACGAGATCTTCACAAATACACTATCGCCTTCTTCAAACTCCAAGGGCCGTCTGCTGCAATCGGTCCAATGCTTCTGTCTGTCTTGGGCTATCCGAAGCTTGTCTTGATCATTCTCACCTTCTCTGCTGCTTCGGCCACCATCTCAGGTCCAAGCAACACTCGTTCTCCGACGTCGTCCCAAGCAAGTGGAGTGCGGCAACGACGTCCATAGAGTGCCTCGAACGGTGTCATCCCGATGCTAGCTTGGTAGTTGTTATTGTAAGAGAACTCTACCAAGTGCAAATGGTCTTCCAAGACCCTCCAAATTCTCGGATGCAGGATCTCAGCATATCTTCTAGCGTCTGGATTGTTCTCTCCGATTGCCCGTCAGTCTGAGGGTGGTAGGCGGTGCTGAACTTCAGTTGGGTTCCCAAGCTGTCATGCAAACTCTTCCAAAAGTGAGATGTAAATCTAGTATCTCTGTCAGATACGATACTTACCGAACTCCATGAATCCGGTAGATGTACCGCATGTACAGTACTGCCAACTTCTCGGTGGATAACCCAACCTTGAAGGGGATAAAGTGAGCTGACTTCGTCAGTCGGTCCACGATAACCCAAATGGCATCCTTCCCTCCTTGGGATCGAAGCAGTCCCGATACAAAATCCATCGTTATGTACTCCCATTTCCACTCCGGAATGTCAAGCGGCTGCAATAATCCTGCTGGTCTCTGTCTGCTGGCTTTAACTTGCTGACAAATTAAACATCTAGCCACATACCTGGATACATCCTTCTTCATTCCGTACCACCATACTATAGTCCGCATATCCCGGTACATCTGCTGGCCCCAGGGTGTATAGAATACTGCGACTGGTGCGCTTCTTGCATCAGCTCGTTCCTCAGTTCGCCAGTTGGTACGCACAGCCTCGTACCATTCTTCAGTGCTCCGTCGCTGGCGATTGAGAATCCTTCCAGTGTTCCTGCTAGCACTTGGTCTCTGAGTTTGCAAAGCGTCTCGTCTTGGAATTGTGTCTCCTTGATCCTGTCCATAAGACTCGAACGCACTTGCAACTGCATCAATGATGACTCATCTCCTGGTACGATGGCTTCTCTTCTAAGTTTCTTATCTTCCTCGGGTAGTACAATTTAATCCAAGCTTCTCCATGTCCTCCAGCAAATGGCGCTCCTTGGTCAAGAACATCGCCATTGGGTAACGACTAAGTGCATCTGCAACAATATTAGCCTTACCCGGATGGTACTGCAGGTTGATATCGAAATCCTTCATTAGCTCCAGCCATCGTCTTTGTCTCATGTTCAGCTCCTTCTGAGTGAAAACATATTTCAGACTTTTGTGGTCCGTAAATATTTCACTCTCTCTCCATACAGGTAGTGCTTCCAAAGCTTCAAAGCAAATATCACCGCTGCAAGCTCCAAGTGTGTGTGGGATAGTTCTTCTCATGAGTCCGCAATTGTCTAGATGCATAGGCAATCACTTTCCGTGTTGTTGAAGAACGCAGCCCAGTCCTTTTCCAGAAGCATCACTATAGATTGAGAAACTGCCGGTACCTGCGGGTAGCGCAAGTATCGGCACAGTTGTAAGCCTCTTCTTCAGTTCCTCAAAAGCTGACTGGCATGCTTCAGACCATATGAACTCGTCGTTCTTCCTGGTAAGCGTCATTGGCTCCGCAATCTTGGAGAAATCCTTCACGAACTTTCGGTAGTAGCCAGCTAGTCCCAAAAAGCTCCTGATCTCTGCAACCGAGCTTGGTGCAGTCCACTTCTCAATAGCAGCTATCTTCTTTGGATCCACCGAAATTCCTTTTCCTGTGACAACATGGTCCAAAAATTCACCTTGTCTAAAAAGAATTCATTTGGATAGCTTACCATAGAGCTTCTCCTTCCTCAAGGTACTCAGTATTTTCCTCAAGTGCTCTTCATGCTCTTCCTTCGTCTTCGAGTAGATCAATATGTCATCGATGAAGACAACAACAAACTGATCCAGATATTCATGAAAAACCTTATTCATGAGGTTCATGAATACTGCAGGAGCATTCGTCAGTCCAAACGGTATGACCAAGAATTCAAATTGTCCATACTTGGTGTTGAACGCCGTCTTGGGAATATCCTCCTTCCTGACCTTGATTTGATGGTAGCCTGATCTGAGATCTATCTTTGAAAATACCTTGGCTCCACTCAGTTGATCAAACATCGTCGATCCGGGGCAGGGGTACTTGTTCTTGATGGTGATGTTGTTCAGCGTCCGGTAGTCGTTGCACATCCGCACAGTTCCATCCTTCTTGGGCACGAACAAAATTGGTGCTCCCCAGGGTGAAGCTCTGTCTCTGATAAATCCTTGCGACTTCAGCTCGTCGATCTGGTCCTTCATCTCCTTAGCCTCCTTTGGGTTGACTCTGTAGCATCCCCGAGAAATAGGAGAAGAGCCGGGTACTAGATCGATGGTGAATTCCACATCTCGATCTGGCGGCAATCCTGGAAGACTATCTGGAAAGACATCCATAAATTTCGTAATGATAGGGTGAGGAGGCCCGGGTTCTTCGGTGATAGAGGAGTAGAAAATACTCTTCATATCTTCCGGAGCCCGAGAGATTACAAACTCCGGTTCTCCTGGTGGGCTGAAGATTACACATCCTCGGTAACAATCTATCAGCGCATGCTGTTCACTTAACCAGTCCATCCCTAGGACTACATCATAGTTGGGCAGGGGCATCACTAGTAAAGGTGTTGAGAACTGATGGCCAGAGATGGTTATGGGACAATTACAAGCTTCAGTGATGGGTATAGGTCCACCACCGGTCATAACTCTACTAATCACCTTGCTAAGTCCCGAATCTATGTGGTGTGCAGATATAAACTTTGATGATATAAAACTATGTGATGCACCCGAATCAAATAATGCTAGAGCAGGATGTGAAAACACATAAATGGAACCTGTGATGACATCTGCGGTGGGTTCCTGCTCTGGCTCCTGCTCATCAGCTGCTAGGACAAAAGCTCGTCCAGTCTTCTGCTGGTGTTGTCCAAACTGTTGTTGCTGAGTAGGTATGGGAGCTCTTTGCTGGTTGGTCCCGGACCGGTGGGCTGACATGGGACAGTCCTTCACCTGGTGGGTGGCAGACCCACAGACTAGGTAGTGTCCCAGCCTCTTCCTGCAGATGTTTGACTGATGCCCTGGCCTCTTGCAATAGTCGCAGACAGGGATCTGCTTCTGGTGTGCCCTGTCACTGGTCCTCGCCTGATGATGATGCTGCTGGTGGTGCGAGGGCCTGTTGTTGTTGCTGTTGGGCCTCTTCTGATTACCCTAGAAGTTGCTAGTTCCATGGTACTCCCTCTTGGATCGAGAAGGCTGGCTCTTCTCCACATCCTGAGCTCGGATCAGGATCCTCTTATAAGTCTTTGCGCCACCTGCGATCACAAGGGTGCGAATCTCTTCTCGTAAGCCATACCTGAATCGTTCAGCACGATCCTTGGGGTCAGCTACCAGTTCTGGGCAAAGCGGCTTAGTCGGCCGAACTCTGCCACATATTCGCTGACCGTCATTTTTTCTTGCTTCAAGTTCTGGAATTGCCTCTTCATTTCCCGCATCTCCGATGTCGGGAAGAACTTCTTACGGAACAGCTTCTTGAAGGTGTCCCAGTCGAGCTGGTTGTCCTGGAGTCAGGGTTCATTCCGATACCAGGTGCTCGCCATATCCTGTAGTTGGAGTCCTACAGCTTCAGCCTTGAGGTCCTCCGGGAGTCGAGCGACGCTCAAGAGACGCTCCATATGGTCTAGCCATTCATCGACGTAGATGATACCCTCGGTTCCTTTGAAAGGTCGAGGGTCTTGCTTCTTAAAGCTTTCTATATCCCCAACTTTCATACAATAATACGCCTCTAATCAAAAGAATGGCCTTAAAGAAATATAACTTAACTCCTGAATCATGATTACCTTGGCAGGTCATGGCTCTGATGAAGTGGTTCTTCCTCTCTCGAGGGCAGCCATAGCCACATTGTGGGCATTCTCCATGCCTTCTCTCATAATCGCGGTCTGTTCGTGATGGGCTTCAACTTGGACAGCAGTCTGCTCTCTGTGGGCTTCTGCTTGAGCTCTCTGTGCTTCAAGCACTCCTCGTAGCATTCCCACTAGGTCAGTGGGATCCACGGGTACTGGTGGGGCAGCTGGTGCGGGCACTACCGTAGGGATCTGCGGCTCAGCCTGGGATTGCGCAGGTTCCACCGTTTGCGCTGTAGAAGCATAAACGGGCCGGGGAGCTGGTGCAGCATGAGGACGGCCTGTCAGCTGCAAAGGAGGTGGGTCCCGGCGTGCTTGAGAAGGGGTGTGATCAGTTGATGACACCTCGTCGTCAGCAGGGCCGGATCGGGTAGTCTTTCCTTTGGCCATGATCTGGAAGGTTTAGGGTACATACATAAGCAAGGTATCCTACCAGTCTATAATCAAACAAAAATATTTATTTATATAATTCGGTCCTATGTCGTGACAAATGTTCTAGTGTTCTAATGGTTTCTAGGTATGTTTTTTCTAAGTTGTTGTGTTGGACCTGCATGGGCCACCACTAAAAATATGTCACGATCCGATCCCAAATAATTGGGTCGAACCGGATCATGCCCATCCTGCACCGTTGTTGAGACGGCGGCAGTAAGATGTTCAGTAGCAGGTAACCATACAACAACACTATATTTGTCACAACTCAACATCGGGAATAAACTTTATTTATTAAACTTTGAAATTTAAATACAAAAAGAAACTGTTCTGAAATGAAATACAGAATTTGAAATAAAAATACAGAAAAAGGAAAATCTATCTATCGGCCTGATCATCGGCCTCAGTCCCAACGTCCTCCTGTGGGGACTCTGGCAGCACAACAGGGTACAGGACAGGGTCGTAGTAGCTACTGATTAACAGCTCAGCATCCTCAATGTCCCCTAAAAATGTATCTCTAGTCAGGAGGGAGCAAAGTACAATTCATGCTAATTTAACAGTTAAATTAAATAATAGAATCATGCAATTCTAAACAGTTTTAAATATGAAATAGTTTGCAATAGTAAAACAGTGTGATTTGAACATGCAATAAAATATGACCGGCTTAGGTTTGTTACAGTAAGGATATGGGTTTTTGTTACAGTATGGTCATAATCATTACGCTATTCCCCCAGTCCCCAGTAGTTACAGTGCTCTCAGAGAGAGTTTCGTGTTTGCATCGTGGTTTAGACTTGCAGTAAAGCGATTAAATAAATAACTGTAAACTAACATAAACTATACTTGCCTCAAGGAAATGACTGGAGAGGTAGAAGACTTCGAGACGGGAAGTTAGAGTCGTCCTCGAATTCCTACATTCGAGAGAAAGACTCAGATATCAGGTTTACCAACCTAGCTATGCTAGTTGAAATCTCTATTTGCGTCCTAGTCCAATTTTAGTTCTTTAAATAACCAAACACAGAAAATACGGTTATTAGTGCGTTGTTTTAATACGAGGGAAAAAGATTATTTTTACTTTTGAATTCGGAAAACATCGTCGATACCAGATTATTTTATGAAAACTTGGTGTCTTTATAGTTTATAAATATAAAGCTATTTAGTGAGAAATACGTGACTTTTATTTAATAATAAACTTGTCAAATTTTAGGTGAGAAAATATTAATTAATTTTATACGAAAATACTTTTTAGCCAATTTAATCGTTAAATAGAAAAACTCGTAAAACCAGAAATGACAAGAAAATCTAAGCTATCCATCACAGTTACAGACCATAGCCAGCTGGGCTTATGCCCATTACAACTTATTTACATAAATTAAAATAAGATAAACCGCGGTTAGTCCTAAACTGAAATATTAAATAAAATATAAACAGAAATAAATAATAAAAATAAAAATAAATATGGAGTCTCATATATGGTCCAATCCTCACTTGGCTAATGCCTCAACGTCCGGGCGGGGCCGGTTTCGTTTGCACTTAGCCGGGTCTATTGACCGATATGGTCGTCACCCAAAATCAAATATCGAAATAAAATCCGAAAATCATTTTAAATTCATTTTTTAAAATAGTCCAGGATTTACGGAAAAATCCGGCAGCATCTCCTCTGTTTTTGGTCAACCCAAAAACTGGGAAATGGTGCCGATAATTTTCTGCAAATCCCAAACCAGGAAAAACCCGAATTTATATATATATAAAATCCACAACCAAACCACAGAATAATCGAAACGACCCAAAATAATTTCGGAAGTTCGATTCCAATCCCACAAATCACAGAACGCTTCCGGAAAAATCCGGAAAGCTAAAACATACCAAAAATCAACTCCCGAAATATTTCGGGAATCCAAAATAATTCACAGGACCTTTCCGAAAGTCCCGAAAAATTACGACATCGCTAAAACCGAATTCCCAAAGGGAATCGGGGACCATTTCTCATCATCGACTGATAATAAAAATAGCGGGACAGGGGTTATACCTCGGATTGCTCGGCTAGAGCTCTCAGATGAATAATAGAAAGAATAGAGCTCCGAAACAGCGAACGTACTCCCGAAACAGCGCTGGAGCAGCAGCGTCGACGAAAAACGCTGGAAAAATACGAGGGCTAGGGCACGGCCAGGGGAGTGAACTGACCAGGGGGACACGCAAGGGGACGCGGGGGTACTCGGCCAAAAGGAAGCGAGCTAGGGCAGCGGCCAGAATGCGCAAGGGGCGCGGGGAGCAGGCCGCACGGGGCACGCTGGCGCGGTTGCCGAGGGGAGCTTGGCGGGGTGGTTGGCCGCCGGAGAGGCGCGCTCGCGGGGGAGCGGGCGCGGGCCAGGGGCGGCGTCGGCCGGTAGGGGGATCGGCCAGAGGGGCCGCGAAGGGGGCGCCGGCGGGTTCTGACCCGGAGGGGGCCGCGGCTAGGGGGTGAGGGTGAGAAAGTTGGGGAGTGAAGGAGAGAGGTGAGGAGTGTTGGGGAAGAATAGAGTTGTTCTCTGTGAGTGGTGGGAAGAGAAGAGTTTATTCTCCTGAGAGTTCGTGAGGAGATGGGAAAGGAAAAGAGTAATTAAAGGGGTGAGTGGATGCTCTTGAGTGGAGGAGAGTAATAGTAGAGAGAAGGAATAGGAATGGGTTGAAAGAGTTGGGTCATACGTGAGTTGCTGGTCCTTCGGGACCAGCTAAAAGTATTTTTTTAATAATAATAACCAAGCCAAATCAGATTTTAAGAAAAAGAGGGAAAAGGAATGGGTTTGGCTCAGGCCTGGGTCTGGGTTCAACTCAAAAAGCCATGTTGTTAATTTTGAAATAATTTGCACCCAAAAATATATATATAATAATAATAATAATAATAGATTTACTAAAATAAATACTAAAACACTATTATTAATTAATTACAAAAATATGGGTTTCACAACTATTTAAATCAAATAAATAATAAAAAAATATTTTGAAAAATTTACTGGGAGGGAGGCTACAAATCTACCCACCTTAAATATAATTTCGTCCTCGAAATTCTAACTCATAAACATGCCAAAATTCAAACATAAAAATTAAAAGAATAAGTCCACTATTACCATAATATCCTCGAATTTTAATTTCTCCGAAAATATTTGTGGCCTTCTCTAGTCATTTCATAACTACAAATCATCGAGGACTTCTACCCACCTTCGGTCACACTACTCCCTTGAAACACATGTTACTAAAATCATATAATCTTCTAACTAGTAACTAAAAATTCTTCTAAGACTACCTAGGACATATGGTACCTATAATCCCTCATATATATAAACAACCAATATTCAATAGTCAAGCAATATTATACTATAAATTAAAATTTCTGATAAATCGTAGATAGCACGATCATTCGTCACCCCGAAATAAAAGGGACGAGAATCAATGGCACAGGAAGCAAGAAAGTATAATTGAGAGCAAATATAGAGTTTTCAAGGACGTAAAGAATTTCTAGGAGAATTTTCAAGGCAGAGTGGATTGAGATTTCTAAGGTCTAGTCAAGGTCGCAGGCTCGTACCAGTACTGTTACGTAACCGATACGATATGCTCTGACCTGCATGGGCCACCACAAAAATTTGTCACGACCCGCACCCGGTTTTCGGACGCGAGCTCGTGAGCAAGCCAGCTACGTATCGAGCGAACTCCAACCCGACTCGAGTACGTATAAGCTGTCAAGGTCATGGTATCATATCTAATCTAAACTATATCTCAATCTACATGAATCATATAAACAAGAATGAACAAGTATGGGTCATGGTCTGCAGCCCATTAGCATATTGTTCGATTAGACTCCAAGAATGATATGAGTTATAAATAAGCAGAGTATATCATGGTACTGAATATAAAGCACGAAAGGATAATAAAGAAATATCATAAGCAAATACCTGTATCATGCATCGCAGTCCTGTACCATCCTGCTCTGCTAACTAACTCCATACAACCGCTAAACCTGAAGAGATCATCAGGTCCTCAGAGGACTAGCAAGATACATAAAATATGCCACTATGACAGTAAATAATATGCATAAAGGGAATGACAGAAATATGACACTCTACTTCTAAACAAATACATGATAACGAAACATCAAGGACAATGTTCAACACTTGGGCTAATAGACAAAGTACCATGACAATCGTAGCTCATCCGAAACTAACGACCAACAGAATAATCACAATCGCATCTCCTCCGAGAATAACGACCAACAAAATATCACAATCGTAGCACGAAACTAATGGCCAACAGAATAATCAATACAACCGAAGCTCATCTGAACTACCGGCCAACAGAAACTATCATATAGCCCGCATGCCTAGTAACTGTCCTCTATGTCACAAGGAACTATACAGGTGCCCAATCAAGTCGAATAAAGTCAAGTACAACTAACAGGTCAAGACATATCAAGTGAATGTGACTCGCGACAAGGCAACACTATCAGGACCTATACATGAATTAGAGTGATATACAGAAGGAAAGAAATAACGTATGTGCACATAAAGCGAGGAAAAATAGTAATGGCACGAACAAGAGAAGCAAGAACCAAACATGACAGGAAAGAAACAACAATATAGAAATGCATAAAATACTGTACAGTGGGCAAGGTATACTTGTCTGGGGGTTGCACGAAGAACCAACAATGTATCGCCAATCAGTAAGTCAGAACGTCCCAGTCTTCACAACTATCTTCGAAAGCTAAAATAAACGTTACCAACATTCTCAGAATAGTCAAATTAGCTAGGATTGGCTGTCCTTAAGTCCAATTCTGGACACAGGGACAAAACGGTAATTTCGGGCAAAAACGATATCCGCCGTTGGACCCGTTTTGCACCGAAAAGCGTGCCAGAGTCAACGGTCTCTAAAGTCATCAAACTACATGTCTACGGATCCAGTTTTTCGATACGAACACAACCGTATGTCCAGAGTTGGATTCCGGCGGGCCGTGCACAAAATTGTCCGTTGAGTGGAACCGTGGGGCCCGCAAAACGGTGATTTTGTCAACTGTCTCAGAATTGGACCAAACTTGGCATACAGGACCAGAAAAACGATACGGTTCTGTTGGCGCAAGTTTTGTCTCGATCTGACGAGTGTGCACAAAGTAATTAGAGAATTTGTAAAGTGCACGATACGGTGAATTTTGACGGATACGCATCAAATTCGTCGCGCACACGCGACCAATTTGAATTCCGCCAAAGCCCACACGAACACGAAGCCGTTACGCACCTTTCGATGCCTTCGGTTCGTGACCACGTCGCCCGAAATGGCGGGACGTACGTCGTGTGGATGAGTTTTTGTGATTTTCTACAGTTTTAAAAACAGGTTTTTCATAATTTTCGACGTCGAATAACTTTCTGTAAACTAACTGAAAAATCAATCTATCTGAAGGGTTTCGATCCCCTACATGTTGTCTTCTACTGTTCGAAATTGGTTTTCGAAAACCCGGATTATTTAGGTCAAAAAATGTCATACCCCAGAACCAGAATACTGGAGAGCGGGGGCAGACATAGCCAGCTACGTATAATGAAATGGAATCCACGTCACTATACGGTCACGGCTGTCTAGATATATAAGGGTTTAACTACAATCCATCAGTCTCCTATGGTCAAGAACAAACCTATTGTCTCAATCACAAGCAAGTAGTAACAGTCACAAGATATTAGAGCATCAATATATAATAGTAAGGCGTCCCATACATTACAATATTCGGATGATCATGAAGTTAGTCGTACAAAATGTCAGGACTAGCAAGAGTTTCAGTCATACATGATCAACCTTAGGATTTGTCAATCATGTTACAGCCCGTAGGCAGACAGTAAATAAAGGTGCAATACGAGCTAACACGTGCTCGCCGGCTAAACGCCTCAAAAGAATAATTTTACAAATAGAGTAGGAGGACAAAAGAAACCCACTCGTTGCCCTGGTTACGCCTGGTGGTCACCATCGGGCTGGAAGACAGGTGGATCCTCTGTTGCTGCTCCGATATCTGGCCACACAAAACCAGCTGGATTAGACCCCAGAAAGAGCAAGTGCCACAAAGGAGGCTTCACTTAGGAACTAAAACCAGCATATCATAATAGAATATTAAAGATAATAAATAAAGAACTGATAATAATAGAGATAACAACAGTAAACTGAGTACGAAGAAACTATTCAAGTAGCCAGGTCACAACCCTTAAACCAAACAAGGACCGGGGTTGCATCCCTTCACCTGAATAGAAACCCGTCTCAAATACTATTGGTACAGTGAAGACAATAAACGAAGAGAGGACACAGAACTGCTCCGGGAGCCAGGTTACAACCCTTAAACCAAACAAGGACCGGGATTGTAACCCTTCGCCTGAACAGAACTGGACCCCTGATCTTTATTGCTAAGGCCAGTATAAATAATCATGGTATTGAGGTAAGGTAAAACATGACGAACATGGCATGGGGTTGCATTAAGACAATAAACGAAGAGCGAACACAGAACTGCTCCGGGAGCCAGGTTACAACCCTTAAACCAAACAAGGACCGGGGTTGTAACCCTTCGCCTGAACAGAACTGGTCCCCTGATCGTTATTGTTAAAGCAAGCATCAATAATCATGTCATGTCATAATCTAGCACAGAATCAGGATAAGACTAAGCTGGAATAAACTCCATCCAATCAATCACGGTCAATCAAGAGTACGGCTTGATACTTTTAACTAACTAGGGTTATCACAAGCCTAGTTACTAGCAAGATGCAATAAGATTATCCCAACAGCCACAAGCCCTGCAGACCATCCGGTTATCCAGGTCGAATGTCCGTTTAGGAAGAATGCAACACATAATTGTGTGCTGGAAATGTGCCCTACTCGTCGGTAGACTACAAGTCCACTGAATGCGCCCAGATAACGGAAGTGTCTGTAGCTGGGAATCTCTTCATGACTACTGAATCATTCTAGTTAATTAACCTTAGTCAATTTCAGTAGGTGTCCCTGACCGTGGTACTCAGGGATCCCCATCCTAGACATGATGCAACACAGTACTAGTTTATTTGTACAAATACAATCGCCCACGATGTCCAAGTCTTTCATACTTGTCATATCAGGCTAGCTGTCGTAATAGCATGCCGAGATACATCATGTCAGTTTACTTGTCAAGAGTGCGCCACAGCGGGCCACTATCGTGTTCTATTCTTACAATATCATGAACGAGAAAAACTTGCATAAAATAACTAGTGACATATTCTTGACGGCAAAAAAAGATCTACAACTTCCACGTTGGGAGTTGGGAGAAATTCGAGCCACAATTCAGCCAATTAGGACATATAACAGTTAGAAATAGCCAAAATAGGCATCATGCGGCCTATTCAGCGACACCATAAGCGGCTACTGCGACATGCGCCCCATGCGGCTCATTCGCGACACTATATGCGCCTACTGCGACATGCGCCTTATGCGGCTCAACTACGACATCATATGCGCCTACTGCGACATGCGGCTCCTGCGGCATCATATGCGCCTACTGCGACATGCGGTTCCTGTGGCTCAACTGCGACATCATATGCGCCTACTGCGACATGCGCCCCATGCAGCTCATTCGCGACACTATATGCGCCTACTGCGACATGCGCCTCATGCGGCTCAACTGCGACATCATATGCGCCTACTGCGACATGCGGCTCCTGCGGCATCATATGCGCCTACTGCGACATGCGGCTCCTGCGGCATCATATGTGCCTACTGCGACATGTGGCTCCTGCGGCAACATATGCGCCTACTGCGACAAGCGGCTCCTGCGGCATCATATGCGCCTACTGAGACATGCGGCTCCTGCGGTTCAACTGCGACATCATATGCGCCTACTGCGACATGCGGCTCCTGCGGCTCAACTGCGACATCATATGCGCCTACTGCGACATGCGGTTCATGCTGCAGATGAACATAAAAATGACCAGAAATTGCTTTTGGCCATAACTTCCTCATCCGAAGTCGAAATCAAGCGAAACAAAAGCCAAAACCGCATGAAATTGAATTCTCTACAACATAGAAACACTAGTTTTCAAAAATAACCAAGTTTTAAAGATCAAAACTAAGAAAAAAACGAAAAGTTACAAACTTAGATTTACAAGAATCCATCCATCAAATCCAAAAATGTCAAGTTCTAAAGAGGCTTAGAATCAAGTAAGGAAGAGAATGGAACAATAAAACTTGAGATCCATCATGAAGCAAGTTTGCACTTGCCTAGCTCTCTTTCCTGGTAGGTGGAAGAGTAAATGGTGGAGAAGAAGAAGTGAAGGAGAAGAATAAATAAAGAGAGAGAGAGTTAGGTGGAAATATAAATGAGGATGGTGGTGGTAGGTGGGGGTTTTCTTTTGGTTCATGATGAATCCACAAGCAAACCAAACCAAGGTAAGCCGAATCAAACTAAGCCATATCCAATAACATTGCCAAAATAACCATGCAGGAAAATACGCAATACGAGTCAGAAAATATGCAATACGAGTCAAGAATACGTACACGTATACCAAGATACGTAATATGAACTATAGGCATTACAAAAAATGCCTCTCAAGTTGGGGTTTTGGTTCGATTTTAGAGCCCTGTTTTGGGCTGTTTTCCCTCGACTTCGTGTCTAATTTTCGACCAATCGATGGCAGTCACCTACGAACTAAATGAATAAATTTTAAGAGAATTAGATTGGGTTTATACCTGTGCGATCGTTTCGAGAAACGACCAACTGTGGAGGAAGAACGGCCACGACGAAGTGGGGTCGAACCACCGTTGGTTCTGTCCTTGGCCATTGCTGCTGTCGGTTTCCGACCTGTCGTCGGTCGACGTTCTGCCACCACGGCGGCGCGGTGTTGTGCGCGCGTGCGCGAGCAGCGGATAGCCGCCCAGGACGTCGAGGCTGGCGCGATTTGTGGCTAGGGTTTCTCTCTCTTTCTCTTGACAATCCGGTTATACTTAACAGAGTCGGGGCTCTGTGGTTAACAATATACAAATAATGCTCGGCCTGGGATTTTCTTCCTGTGCGGTTTGCTGAGTCTATTGTGGCTCGGATGGGCTCTCAGTTGGGTTATGGGGCTGGGCCTGGCGTGGGCGTGCTGGGCCGGGCTCTCTTGGGTCGGCCTTTTGCTTATTTACTCACTTATATATATATATATGTATATACATACACCCACATACATATATACTTGTATATATTGTATATTTATATATATATATATATATATATACACATATACGTATACATACAACTTTATTCGTTTCTATACATACGTACATATACATATATATATATTTATATATTAATTTACTCTATATATCTAAGACTATGTATATATATATGTATAAGTATATTTATTTAGGTATATATACATATATACGAGTATTTATATATATACCCATACATGTATACTTTCAAATATAAGGAATAAAATATTCTAAATACAATTTATAATGAAAATACAATATACATAAATCTATATACAAGAATTCACATAATCAATACAATGATATTTTATATATATATAAAAGCCTAATTTGCCCTATACCATAAATATACCCCCATATATATTCATGTATATATAATCTAGATAAATCCAAAATCCAACATATATGCTAAGGAAATTACTTACTGTATTATCAATAAGATATTATTTCTAATAACAAGCACATATAATATATTATATATATATAGCAATTGTTCCTAGAATTGTCTCCAAAATTACCAAGGTAAAATATCAATACAATATGCGTCTACACTGACGTCTTTGGTCACACTGCAACACCTCATGGGCTTGTATTCGGTTAGGAACAGTTCGGGCTAAGTTGGTTCAACCGGGTTCCTGCAAAGTCAATAAATCTAATAATAATTAAGAAAACTTATTTATAATGGTCGCGCCATAACTTGGCCTGGTTTTCTTAGTTAGGACACTCCTATGGCTCGACATTTTTCTACCATGGCTAATCACTAGTCAAAGCACGCCACTGCACTATCTGTGCCATGACTCCTATTCACCTTGTACTCCAAATCCCAACCATGGCTAAAATTATCTACCGTAATAATTAACTAAATAATTATTTATAAAATTCTAAAATCACTATTTAAATCAAATAAATAATAAAAAAATATTTTGAAAAATTTCCGGGGAGGGAGGCTACAAATCTACCCACCTTAAATATAATTTCGTCCTCGAAATTCTAACTCATAAACATGCCAAAATTCAAACATAAAAATTAAAAGAATAAGTCCACTATTACCATAATATCCTCGAATTTTAATTTCTTCGAAAATATTTATGGCCTTCTCTAGTCATTTCATAACTACAAATCATCTAGGACTTCTACCCACCTTTGGTCACACTACTCCCTTGAAACACAGGTTACTAAAATCATATAATCTTCTAACTAGTAACTAAAAATTCTACTAAGACTACCTAGGACATATGGTACCTATAATCCCTCATATATATAAACAACCAATATTCAATAGTCAAGCAATATTATACTATAAATTAAGAATTTCTGATAAATCCTAGATAGCACGATCATTCGTCACCCCGAAATAAAAAGGACGAGAATCAATGGCACAGGGAGCAAGGAAGTATAATTGAGAGCAAATATAGAGTTTTCAAGGACGTGGAGAATTTCTAGGAGAATTTTTAAGGCAGAGTGGATTGAGATTTCTAAGGTCTAGTCAAGGTCGCAGGCTCGTACCAGTACAGTTACGTAACCGATACGATATGCTCTGACCTGCATGGGCTACCATAAAAACTTGTCACGACCCGCACCCGGTTTTCGGACGCGAGCTCGTGAGTAAGCCAGCTACGTATCGAGCGGACTCCAGCCCGACTCGAGTACGTATAAGCTGTCAAGGTCATGGTATCATATCTAATCTAAACTATATCTCAATCCACATGAACCATATAAACAAGAATGAACAAGTATGGGTCATGGTCTGCAGTCCATTAGCATATTGTTCGATTAGACTCCAAGAATGATATGAGTCTATAAATAAGCAGAGTATATCATGGTACTGAATATAAAGCACGAAAGGATAATAAAGAAATATCACAAGCAAATACCTGTATCATGCATCGCAATCCTGTACCAACCTGCTCTGCTAACTAACTCCATACAACCGCTAAACCTGAAGAGATCATCAGGTCCTCAGAGGACTAGCAAGATACATAAAACATGCCACTATGACAGTAAATAATATGCATAAAGGGAATGACAGAAATATGACACTCTACTTCTAAACAAATACATGATAACGCAACATCAAGGACAATGTTCAACACTTGGGCTAATAGACAGAGTACCATGACAATCGTAGCTCATCCGAAACTAACGACCAACAGAATAATCACAATCGCATCTCCTCCGAGAATAACGACCAACAGAATATTACAACCGTAGCACGAAACTAACGGCCAACAGAATAATCAATACAACCGAAGCTCATCTGAACTACCGGCCAACAGAAACTATCATATAACCCGCATGCCTAGTAACTGTCCTCTATGTCACAAGGAACTATACAGGTGTCCAGTCAAGTCGAATGAAGTCAAGTACAACTAACAGGTCAAGACATATCAAGTGAATGTGACTCGCGATAAGACAACACTATCAGGACCTATACATGAATTAGAGTGATATACAGAAGGAAAGAAATAACGTATGTGCACATAAAGCGAGAAAAATAGTAATAGAACGAACAAGAGAAGCAAGAACCAAACATGACAGGAAAGAAACAACAATATAGAAATGCATAAAACACTATACAGTGGGCAAGGTATACTTGCCTGGGGGTTGCACGAAGAACCAACAATGTATCGCCAATCAGTAAGTCAGAACGTCCCAGTCATCACAACTGTCTCCGAAAGCTAAAATAAACGTTACCAACATTCTCAGAATAGTCAAATTAGCTAGGATTGCCTGTGCTTAAGTCCAATTCTGGACACAGGAGTAAAACGGTAATTTCGGGCAAAAACGATGTCCGCCGTTGGACCCGTTTTACACCGAAAAGCGTGCCAGAGTCAACGGTCTCTAAAGTCGTCAAACTACATGTCTAAGGATCCAGTTTTTCGATACGAACCCAACTGTATGTCCAAAGTTGGATTCCGGCGGGCCGTGCACAAAATCACCCGTTGAGTGGAACCGTGGGGCCCGCAAAACGGTGATTTTGTCAACGGTCTCAGAATTGGACCAAACTTGGCATACAGGACCAGAAAAATGATACGGTTCTGTTGGAGTAAGTTTCTTCTCGATCTGACGAGCGTGCACAAAGTAATTGGAGAATTTGCAAAGTGCACGATACGGTTAATTTCGACGGATACGCATCAAATTCGTCGCGCACACGCGACCAATTTAAATTCCGCCAAAGCCCATACGACCACGAAGCCGTTACGCACCTTTCGATGCCTTCAGTTCGAGACCACGTCGCCTGAAATGGCGGGACGCACGTCGTGTGGATGAGTTTTTGTGATTTTCTACAGTTTTAAAAACAGATTTTTCATGATTTTCGACGTCGAATAACTTTCTGTAAACTAACTGAAAAATCAATCTATCTGAAGGGTTTTGATCCCCTATATGTTGTCTTCTACTATTCGAAATTGGTTTTCGAAAGCCCGAATTCTTTAGGTCGAAAAACGCCTCTCAAGTTGGGGTTTTGGTTTGGTTTTAGAGCCCTGTTTTGGGCTATTTTCCCTCGACTTCGTGTCGAATTTTCGACCAATCAATGGCAGTCACCTACGAACTAAATAAATAAATTTGAAGAGGGTTAGATTGGGTTTATACCTGTGCAATCGTTTCGAGAAACGACCAACTGTGGAGGAAGAACGGCCACGGCGAAGTGGGGTCGAACCACCGTTGGTTCTGTCCTTGGCCATTGTTGCTGTCGGTTTCCGACCTGTCGTCGGCCGACGTTCCGCCACCACGGCGGCGCGGTGTTGCGCGTGCGCGCGCACGAGCAGCGGATGGCCGCCCAGGACGTCGAGGCTGGCACGATTTGTGGCTAGGGTTTCTCTCTCTTTCTTTCGACAATCCGGTTATACTTAACAGAGTCGGGGATCTGTGGTTAACAATATACAAATAATGCTCGGCCTGGGATTTTCTTCCTGTGCGGTTTGTTGAGTCCATTGTGGCTCGGATGGGCTCTCAGTTGGGTTATGGGGCTGGGCCTGGCGTGGGTTGCTGGCCGGGCTCTTGGGCCGGCCTGGCTGATGTATGGGATTGCTTATTTACTCACTATATATATATATATGTATATACATACACCCACATACATATATACTTGTATATATTATATATTTATATATATATATACATATACGTATACATACAACTTTATTCGTTTCTATACATATATATAATATATATATATATATATATAATATATATATATATATATATATATATATATATATATATATATAGATATATATATATTATATATATAATATATTTATATATATATATATATATATCTTATATATATAATTATATATTTATATATATATATATAATATATATATAATATATATATATATATATAATATATATATCTAGATATATATATATATATATATATATATATATATATATATATATACATATATACGAGTATTTATATATATACCCATACATGTATAATTTCAAATATAAGGAATAAATATTCTAAATACAATTTATAATGAAAATACAATATACATAAATCTATATACAAGAATTCACATAATCAATACAATAATATTTTATATATATATAAAAGCCTAATTTGCCCTATACCATAAATATACCCCCATATATATTCATGTATATATAATCTAGATAAATCCAAAATCCAACATATCTGCTAAGAAAATTACTTACTGTATTATCAATAAGATATTATTTCTAATAACAAGCACATATAATATATTATATATATATAGCAATTGTTCCTAGAATTGTCTCCAAAATTACCAAGGTAAAATATCAATACAATATGCGTCTACACTGACGTCTTTGGTCACACTGCAACACCTCACGAGCTTGTATTCGGTTAGGAACAGTTCGGGCTAAGTTGGTTCAACCGGGTTCCTGCAAAGTCAATAAATCTAATAATAATTAATAAACTTATTTATAATGGTCGTACCATAACTTGGCCTGATTTTCTTAGTTAGGACACTCCTATGGCTCTGCATTTTCCTACCATGGCTAATCACTAGTCAAAGCACGCCACTGCACTATCTGTGCCATGACTCCTATTCACCTTGTACTCCAAATCCCAACTATGGCTAAAATTATCTACCGTAATAATTAACTAAATAATTATTTATAAAATTCTAAAATCACTATTTAAATCAAATAAATAATAAAAACATATTTTGAAAAATTTCCGGGGAGGGAGGCTACAGGGGTACCTACTGAAATTAACTACGGCTAATAACTAGAATAAATCAGTAGTCATGAAGAGATTTTTCAGCTACAAGCAATCCCGTTATCTGGGCGCACTAGCGGACTTGTAGCCTACTGACGAGTAGGGCACATTTTCAGCACACAGTCATGTGGTGCACCCTTCATAAACGGACATTCGATCCGGATAACCTGGATGGTCTGCAGGGCTGGTGGCTGTTGGAATAATCTCATTGTATCTTGCTAGTAACTAGGCATGTGATAACCCTAGTTAGTTAAAGTATCAAGCCGTACTCATTGCATGACCGTGATTGATTGGATAGAATTAGCCCAGCTTAGTCTTGCCCCGATCTTGTATAAGATTGTTACATGACGGGATTATTGATACTGGCCTCAACAATAAAGATCAGAAGCCCAGTGCTGTTCAGGCGAAGGGTTACAACCCCGGTCCTTGTTTGGTTTAAGGGTTGTAACCTGGCTCCCAGAGCAGTTCTGTGTCCTCTCTTCGTTTATTGTCTTATTACTCTTCATGCCATGCTCGTCATCTTTTACTTATTTCAATAGCATGATTATTATACTGGCCTCAACAATAAAGATCAGAAGCCCAGTGTTGTTCAGGCGAAGGGTTACAACCCCGGTCCTTATTTGGTTTAAGGGTTGTAACCTGGCTCCCGGAGCAGTTCTGTGTCCTCTCTTCGTTTATTGACTTATTTTACCCTATGTTCCTGCTTACCAACAAGTAGTTGAGACGTGTTTCTATTCAGGTGAAGGGCTGTAACCTCAGTCCTTGTTTGGTTTAAGGGTTGCAGTCTGGCTACTTGAATGGTTTCCTCGTACTCAATCTATAATTGTTATCCCTATTATTATCAGTTTTTTTTATAAATTTCTTTAATTATTCACTTGTGATATGTTGGTTTTAGTTCCTAAGTGAAGCCTCCTTTGTGGCACTTGCTCTTTCTGGGGTCTGACCCAGCTGGTTTTGTATGGCTAGATTTTGGAGCAGCTCCAGAGGTCCAACCTACCTTCCAGCCAGATGGTGACCATCAGGCAAAACCCTGGCAACGAGTGGATTTCTTTTTGTCCTCCCACTGTATTATAAAATTATTCTTTTGAGGCGTTTAGCGGCGAGCACATGTTAGCTCGTATTGTACCTTTACTTATTGTCTGCCTACAGGTGTAGGCTTTAAAAATGAAAGTCACGCTGAGTTGATCAGGACAAAGTCTAAAAGTCACGCTGAGTCGATCAAGACAATGTTTAAAAGTTATGCAGAAACAACTCATCATTTGTCAGAGTGTCATTATGACTGACAATACGACAGTCAAAGAATGTCTCCTCGTATGTCACGTATGCACGGAACTCGAGAGATCACAGCCGACTATTGCGTGACTTTCGAAATCTTCTTCAACAAGACTCAGCCTTCATCAAGTTGGCGTACCAAAAGAGCTTATTGTCATTTAATGCGACTGACAAGGCAATCAATGTCAGAGATTTTATGTCAGTCGAGGCACGTCGAATCAAGACAGCTGGCAGTTCTGACTCAAGTCTGCGTGTATTTTGAACTTCTATGTTCCTGCCTCAAGCTTGCGTATATTTTGAGCCTCCTGTCTCAAGTCTGCGTGTATTTTGAGCCTTCTTCCCCAAGTCTGCGTGGATTTTGTCCTCAACAAGCCTGCGTGGATTTCATCAAATTGGAGTACGTGGCAGCCATGCCACCGATCTCTCACCTGCGTGTCCTGTAACTTGTATACGACTCATGCACGATTGCCATGTGTCCAACAGTTACAAGCCACGTCCAGTAACTGCTCATAACCTTGTATATGTTAAATCCTGCATAATTTTCAACTATGCACAGGTTGTGAAGACAGTTATCTTTTCAGTTATTTTTGACTCTATAAATAGAGTTCTTTTCTCATTCATTATACAGAGACATAGATATCTAAATTGCTGTTGAATTTTTGAGAGCTTTTCTTCTTCGCATCGTCCAAGGGATATAGCGATCGTCTTCTAGATCGGATTCCTACAGTTGTAATTTTCCTAGAAACACAATAAATAAAGTGAATTTATTTATGGAAAAAAATTGGCGACTCTGCTAGGGAAAACCATCTCCTCTTCTGAGATGGTAACAACTCAATGCGACACTTCGTCAGCCGCTCGACGAAGAAGGTGATATCGATCCAATTCGATCAACTCGCCTACGAAGAAATGCAGCGGGCTAAGGGTGGCAAGCCCACTTCAGCCTCCATCACCACTGTCAAGTCGAAGAGACGATCTGTGTACGTCCCTAAGAATCTGTTGGCAACCAATGGTGAAGTTTCTGCCAAAGTGTCTACTCCTAACACTGGCAAGGACTCTACTGCAAGTACGCACACTCTTGTGTGCTCGAAGACGACGCAGTCAAAAGTCACGCTGACAGCACTGGCTCCTTAGCCAAGCTTGTTCCAGCGTGCAATCTTAAAGTCAAAAGTCACGCTGACAGCACTGGCTCCTTAGCCAAATCTGTTCCAGCGTGCAATCTCAAAGGCAAAAGTCACGCTGACAGCACTGGCTCCTTAGCCAAATCTGTTCCAGTGTGTGTTTCTAAATTCAAAAGTCACGCTAGCACTGATTCTTTAATCAAGCCTATTTTAGCGTGTATTCTGCATACGTCATCCAATAAGTCAATTCTCTCTGACTCAGTGTGCGTATCAAAATCTGGCTTTAGCCAAGACTTTATACGCTGACAATACTGGCTCCTTAGCCAAATTGTCACCACATACTCTAAGAAGAATAGCTTTAGCTATCTCTTCTTCTTTGCCAAGTTTTACTAGAACTGGGGGTGGTCTTGCTAGAACTCCTCCACAAACGGCTCACAAAGTCCCTTCGAAAAGAAATAACTCTTTAGTTGTTCTTCTGCTCCTGTAGTTTACTTCAGGAACAGCTTTGACTGACAGTTTTGTTAGTCAAAGAAAAGGAGATGGTCTTTTGACTACTCTTCCTTCTGGACATTCTATGTCTCAAAACTTGAATAAATCTAAGAAGAAACATTTCTTAATGTCTTCTTCTACGACTTCTTCGAATTGGGCACAGAATTTGTCTATAAAATAGGGTCTATTACCAACTCCTAATCAAGGGGATGGTTCAACTCTTCCTTCTCTGCAAATATCCAGATCAATGGAAGGAAAACTCCAAGTTTCAAAAACCAATGTGTTACCTCCAACTGATCTAAGAGCAAAACTTAATCAAACCCGTTTGGGAAGTACTTCTGGTGTTAAAAAACCACACCAATCGAATATAAAAATAAAAGATCCGGATGCAGAGTATGCTAAAAATTATGTGGCTCAGATTAATCACTCTCTATATAATCAAGAGCCATCAAGACCCAAGAACCGAAAATATATTCCTAAAAATTCATAAAGAATGTTCTCTGATGTACCTCAATCTTCACAGACAGATTTACGAGAACACCTTCAACAGAAAGAAGGAATAATTCCGTGTCAATGGGTCATGACCATGCTGAATGTGACTTCCAGCCAAGAGTCATAATTCAATGCAGATGTCAATCAATGGATCATGACCATGCTGATTATGAATGTGACTTCCAACCGAGAGTCATAATGCAATGCAGATGTCAAACTAAACGATAATCTGTCTTCAATCGGATTCAGTGTGAACCTATGCCTGATGAAGATGAACCTCTGTTTGCTTCTGTCAACATGACCTCTCGGGATACTGGGGGTAGAACTGATAGTCCAGATGGAGTATATAGAGGCACCAGATCAAGAGTCATGGCTTCTAATCAAAGAACTTCGGTTTCTGAAGATTATTCTGAATTTTTGGAGAATCTAACTTCCCACCTCTTCCTACTGGGGGGTAATTCTCCTACAAATGACTTTGATACACAAAGCAGTAATTCAGAACATACAACATCCACTAATTCATCAACAATCCCTCGTACAGTCACAACATATATGGTGGATGGGAATACTGAATTGAATAATGAACCTTCTTCTTCGATAACTCCTCAAGACCAAAGGATTGCTTCTTTGGAACAGCAAATGAAATCTATGCCTGATACTATGAAGTCGATGTATGAACTCATGGCAACCCAGCTGCAAAATCGACAGACTGTACCAGATGCCATACCAATTGACACTGGTGTAAGTCCAGTACAAGTTCCTCCAGCAGTACAATCCAATACTCCTGGACAAGCTCAACCAGATCCTAGTTATTCGGAAGCTGGGGTAGTGCTTATAATGCTGTTCCTCCTCCTAACTATTCTCTACAAGCCACAACTCCACAATCCTCCGGAGTTGTTACTGAAGAATTGAGGAATCTTTGAACTCAATTTGAGGCATTCAAACAGAAGGATGGTTTACAAAGGTTAGGCATCAAGCAACCTTATCCAACAGAATGGAAGCAAGTATCGTATCCTCCTAAATACAAGCCTCCTACTTTCATTCTATGATGGAACCACTTCTCCGAGTCAATTTATTAATCACTTTGAAGTGATGACTGACCAGCTAACCAAGTGACGCCCTCCTTACTCGGGTGTTTGTCGGATGTCTCAAAGGAACGACTTATGAATGGTATAGAAGTCTCCCGGATGGGTGTATTACTTCATTTGCCGGTTTCAAACAAATGTTTCTTGAACGGTTCTATGAAGGGCTCAATGACATGACTATGTCTGCTCTTATAAGAATCAAGCAGAAAAATAATGAAACTACAGAGGATTTTATTGAACGGTTTCGAAGAGAAGCTCTGAAGATGCCTCTTGGAACTCCTGATGCTGTCACCATCGACACATGCAAATCAAATTTGTTGCCAATCATCAGCATGTGGACAGGATCTACTCAAATTCAAGATTGGCCTTCCTTCATAGTTAGTGCCAAAGCCGCAGAAATTAGTGCTGAAACTTTCAAAGGTTTAGGAGTGCAGATGACTCCCAAAGAAACAGGTCAAAGTACTAACAATAATGCTAAATCCAATACTCGCAAGGGAAAAGAAACCCTTGAAGTTAATCTTCAGAGTAAAGATGCATTGACTGTTCAAACTCCTCCTGCCTTTACGACTCAACAACCAAGAGTACCTCGCCCCAAAGAAGAATACTCTTTTGATGACGATGATGTCCTTGGTATCTTTGAATGTCTGCTGAAAGGTAATAAAATACAATTACCTGAAATCAAGAAACCTGATAAAGCTGGTAAGACGGATCATCCTAAATACTGTCCATACTACAGAATGTTGGGTCACACAGTTCGTACATGTTATGTACTGAAAGGAAAGATCCAGGAAATGATTAAATCTGGAGCTATTACTCTTACTCCGAAAGAGAAGACTGTCACCTCCAACGTCGTCTCTATGCAATTCGAGATTTCCCTCCTCAACTCCTTGAAAGCGGGATCGTTCCTATTCCCAAGGCAACTCTTGAAATAGTAAATATTCCTCCTCCACAGTCTGAAGGATTAGTACCAATCACTATGGAAACAGGAGAAATCATATGGATTCATCCTGATCTAGTGGCAGATTTTGAATCTCCTCTCTTCAAAAGACTACTTCCCGAAAATCTAAGAAGGCTGGGAAAACTAAGTCATGTTATATGACTTCTTTCGGATCTACTTCCGACACAGAGCCAAAAGATAAAGAAGAAGCACTTGCTGGTGCTACTAGAACAAGGAAACCTTATCTAAAGGATTATTCCAAGAGTCCTGAGGATACTTCTAATATCCCTCCAGCTGACAAAGTTGCTCCTAATGCTCCTCTTGAAGAAGAATCATCCACTGCACTTGTTCCTTCAACTGCACCGGTTGTACCTACTCCTTCCAAGCCCACAGCTCTTGAGAAAGGCAAACAACAGGCTCAATTTGATAAACCAATCAAGAAGTCTCCTCCTCTTGGGCTTCAGAAATCGTATAACTTCGATATTCTAGCTCAACTTGCTAATACTCCAGCTAGAATGTCTCTCTTTGAACTTCTACGTCTTTCTAAAGAGACTCGAGAGACGTTAAGTGAGGCACTTCTTCAGGCTGACTCTTGTCTTGCACAATTAAAGAAGCCAGATGAAGAACCTGCCACTTGTTTACATTGTAACAGTGTATTGGAGATTATCCCAAATATCACCTTTACACAAGACGACATGCTATTGGAGGATAATCGACATGATCGGCCTCTCTACTACACCGGTTATATCGATACGATGAAGATAGATCGTATCCTCATTGATCCAGGGTCTGCTATAAGTATAATGCCAAAGAGTCTGTTGGATGAACTAAAAATCCTCTTCACAAGCTTTTCAAGACGGTTACTACTATCCTGGGATTCAATCAAAGCCGAAGCGAGCCTTTGGGAAAGATTCATCTGAAACTTCAGATAGGCTTTCAGATCCAAAGTCACTTTCTATGTGATCGAGATCGTGGGATTATAATCTTCTTCTCGGGAGGCCCTTTCTTCATGAAAATAATATGGTGCCTTCTACTCTTCATCAGTGTTTTAAATACATTGACAGCAATGGAAGAGTCAAAAGGAAGTTGCTGATATAAATCCTTTCCATGGGGTTGAAGCTTATTTCAATAATTCCCGGATATACAAAGAAGAGTATACAAGGGTGATACAAGCTATGGAGAAAGAGGATCCGCAAAGTGAGGCCTTGATAATTCTGTTAAAGGTCGAACTACTCAGCAACAATCTCCTAAACCCTCTGGAGAAGGTTCTTTCATTATTCCAGTGAGCGGACGGATCTCTCCATTACCTCAGTCGTCTACTCAAGATACACTGATCATTTCTGTCAGTGGGCGTACTACAGTTCCTGTATCTTCACATATAAAACAGAATACTCTGGTAATCCCTGTTGGAGGGCGGACTACTCTTCCATCTCAGGCTTCAAGGGAGCTCACCTCTTCTGAGCCATTTGTTATCGATCTTAATCGAAACAAAACTGCCTCTCGTTCTTCTTCTCCCCCTTTAGTCATTGATTTGGCTAAGATTTCTAAGGCTCAGCCTTCTCCCAATGTAATACTGCTACTTTTAAATTTAATGAAAAGTCTCCATCTTTGCAGTATATTGATGTGTGTAATCATGTTCATAGTTATTTGCATTTGTTAGATGACTTGAGAACAATAACCATAGGAGTTGTACAGACTTTTCATACAGATGTATCCCTAGAACCAGTACAAACTTCATACTTTCTGGTTCCTAGTAGAAAACCAGGAGATATTCCAATATTCTTCTACAAAGGGCCCCAGAATCCTTCTGATTTAGAAGATGATGACAAAAATGATGATACTGGAAGATTACAACTACGTCGTTATAGTCAGCAATCTAAAGACATCATTAAAAATATGGGCTATGACTCAGAACTGGCCTCAATAATGGAAAAGGAAGAAAAATGCCTGTTCGGATTCCTCTCTGAAATATGGGAGGACAAAATGCGGATTGGGTTATATTGCTCCTACTCCTTTTATCAATACTGTCCATGAAGATCCCGAATCTGACGAAGATAAGAGATCTGATTCTTCTAGTACTACCTTTTGGGATTCTGATACAAGTATCGGTGACTTCTACTACAACATTCTGTCTGCCAACATGGTCTCCATTAACAGTTCTGAAGAAAATGATGAAAACGAAGACGAGTTTGAAATCTCACCTGAATCAGAACAATGGGCCCAAAGGTTAGATAATCAATACGAGTTCCGATTCGAGCAAAAAGAACCTCCGACTGAAGACAAACTTGTTCAAATAGATGTTGGTGAAGAGGGATCCCCCAAACCAATATTCATTAGTGAAAGTCTTTCAGAAACTGATAAGCAAGATATGAAACTTATTCGTGAATACATCGATGTCTTTGCTTAGAGTTATGAAGATATGCCAGGACTTGATCCATAAATGCAACTCATAAACTCAATATCATGCCGAATGCTAAACCGGTCAAACAACAACAGCGACGATTTCGTCCAGACATTATGGATACAATTGAAGCTGAAGTCAATAAACTCATGGCCTCTGGGTTTATTAGAGAGGAACAACATCCCGATTGGGTGGCTAATATAGTCCCTGTCCTTAAAAGACTGGCAAAATCAGAGTATGCATAGACTACCGCGATCTCAATGCGGCATGTCCTAAAGACGATTCCCTCTACCAATTACTGATGTTATGATCGATAATACCTGTGTGGTTTGAACGGATGTCATTCATGGATGGGTATTCTGGGTATAATCAGATTAAAATATTTCCAGATGACGAGAAACACACTTCTTTCAGAATGCCGATCGGTACATACTGTTATACAGTTATGCCATTCGGTCTCAAGAATGCAGGAACAACTTACAACGAGCCATGAGCACTATATTTCGTGAACATTACGAAAAATAGTCGAATGCTACGTTGATGATATTGCAGTCAAAAGTCGACAAAAAGAGGATCACATCCAAGATTTGAAGACTATTTTTGATCTAATGCGTCGGCATCAAGATGAACCCTACTAAGTCCTTCTTAGGCGTCTCTAGTGGCAAATTTCTCTCGGTTCGTCATTACCTCGAAAGGTATACACATAGATCCCGAGAAGATCAAAGCCA
Source organism: Iris pallida (assembly GCA_029216955.1). Lineage (NCBI taxonomy): Eukaryota > Viridiplantae > Streptophyta > Magnoliopsida > Asparagales > Iridaceae > Iris > Iris pallida. Next base: position 23,138 of record JANAVB010023978.1, on the reverse strand, counting down.
TCCAAGAGATGCGTCCTCCACGTACCTTAAAAGAGCTACAAGATTTCAAGGAAGGATCGCTTATATCAGAAGATTCATCTCTAATCTTTCAGGACGCTGCAGACCATTCAATAAACTTATGAAGAAAGGTGTTTCTTTTATCTGGAATGATGAATGTCAGAAAGCATTCGATGATATAAAATAATATCTGATGAGCCCTCCAGTATTGGTACCTCCTGTCTCAGGAATACCGTTCCTCCATATACCCGAGCAATGAGTCATTCATTAGACGCGCTGCTTGCTCAAAAGAATAAAAATGGTCATGATAAGCCATTTACTATCTCAGTCGTACTATGATCGGAGCTGAACCTCGATATTCACCGGTCGAAAAAGAATGTCTAGCCCTGATGTTCGCTGTTCAAAAGACACGACATTATATCATTGGCCAGACTATTCATGTCATTTCCAGGATCAATCCTATACGGGTCATGATGAAGAAACCCAGTGTTTTAAATTCTCGATTGGCTAACTGGGGAATCTTACTTGCTCAGTATGATATGCACTATATCCCTCAGAAATCAGTCAAAGGATAAGCTTTAGCTGATTTTCTGGCTGCTCATTCAATTCCAGAAAATTCAAAACTCTATGATGAAATCCCAGATGAAGTCCTAGATTCAACTAAATTGCTGAAGAAGATCCTACTTGGCGTCTATTCTTTGATGGAGCTTCAAGAATAGGTCCTAATGGTGACATTGTCGCTGGGGTTGGAATCGTTCTTGTGTCGCCAGAAGGTCTTGCTATCCAAAGAGCTTATTCTCTCGATCAACCATGTTCAAACAACGTAGCTTACAATGCACTGCTTATTGGTTTTCAACTCGCTAAACATCTGAATATTCAACATTTAGAAGCGTATGGAGATTCTAAACTCATTGTCAATCAGATAAGGGGTACTTATGAAGTTCGCCATCAAGATCTGGTTCCTTATCATAGATCGGCTATATCTATGGCTTCTTTATTTGAAGGTTTCTTCATGAGCATGTTAGGCGAGCATGTAACACGAAGCTGATGCTCTTGCTAATCTTGCGGCGGTGTTAGCTATTCCAATTAGACGTTAATAATGATTGTTGTCTGCAATCGAGAATTATTTTATCTCGAAAACAATCTAACTTTAGGACTTCCAGTTGACATTGAAGAATCAACATCTCATGATGTCAATGCAACAAGAGGATTTGGATTAAGTCGTAAATCATTATCATCTTCATCTGATTCTAGCATGGAATTCATCTTCAGTAATTCAACTAAGACTCAGAATACGGATAAAGATTGGAGACTTTCTTTCTTAGATTTCGTATTGTATGATATTCTTCCAGATAATTCGAGTGAGGGCATCTATCAGACGACGATCACTCAGATTCTATTACAATCATACTACAAAACCTTATTCGTCGAGCTTATGATGGTTTACTTCTTCGATGTGTTGCCGGTGATGAGGCTCAACAAATTATTCGCGAAGTACATGATGGAATTTGTGGAGCACATCAGCCTGGACCAAAACTTCAAGACCGTATTCGACGTATGGGTTATTATTGGCCCACTATGGTATCAGATTCCATCGAATATACAAGAAAGTATAAAGCTTGTCAAATCTATGCAATTTTTTCATCAACCCTCAGAATTTCTACATCCAACGGCAACATCATGGCCCTTCGAAGCTTGGGGCATGAACATTATCGGCCCGATCAATCCGCCGTCATCAAAGGTCATCGGTTTATTCTCGCAATAACTGATTATTTCTCCAAATGGGCCAAAGCTATTCCGTTATCTGAAGTCAAAACTTCCAATGTCATCAACTTTATCAAGCATCATGTCATCTACAGATTTGGTGTTCCTCGACGCATTATTCATGATAATGGACCACAATTCGTCAGCCAAAAATTTACTCAATTCTGTGACGATCATCGGATCAACAATGTGGCTTCTACCGCATATAATCCGGTAGCTAACGATTAGCAGAAGCTTTCAACAAGACCATCATCCAGAGGTATTACAGTAAATTGAGAACCCACCGGTTCCTGTGGGTACGCGAGGATTGGTGTAGTGTAGTAAGTCTCTCTTCAGCTCCTCAATGCCGCTTGGCAAACTTTCGTTCAGATGAACTCTTCATTCCTCCAGGTGAACTTCGTCATTGGCTCAGCAATCTTGGCAAAATCCTTTACGAACTTCTGATAGTAGCCGGCCAAGTTCAAGAACCTTCCGAATTGAACTTGGGGTATACCACTTTTCAACAGCAGCTATCTTCCATCAAAATTTCTTCTCTGACAACATGGCCAAAAGTCCACCTTGTCAAAGATCCACGTTCAGATAACTTACCATAAAACTTCTTTTTCCTCAAAGTTTTCAAAACTTCCTCAGGTGTTCTTCATGCTCTTCTTCAGTCTTCAAATATATCAGAAGGTTATCTATGGAGAAGATAAACTGATTCAAATACTCATGAAAATCTCTGTTCATGAGATTCATGAACACAGCAGAAGCATTTGTCAGTCTAACGTCCTGACCAAAGAAAACTATCCATACTTGGTGTTTGAACGCCGTCTTAGAAATGTCCTCTTTCCTGACTTTGATTTGATGGTAGTCAAATCTTAAGTCAAACTTCGAAACATCCTATCTCCACATAACCATCAAACAGATCCTCGACCCGGACAGAAAGTACTTATTTCTTTAGTGTCTGGTAATCGATGCACATCCGTTGTTCCATCCTTCTTGGACATAAACAAGATAGGTACTCCCTAAGGTAGAGTTCCATTCTGCATAAATCCTAGAGCCTTCATTGATCTGGTCCTTCATCTTCTATGAACTTCGAGTCTGCATCATGCCTTTGTAGGAGGCAAGGTCTGCTAGATAGGAAGAGAGTCCCTAGGTTGTGGCCTAACAGGTGTTGCTGGGTTATGAGCTCTGGTTTGATAGAAAGATAAAGGGCAGTCCTTTATCCGATGTTCAGCAGATCCACATGCCAAACATTGTCCCAATCTTTTGCGGCAACTAACGGTCTGATGACCAGGCCTCTTGCAATAGTTACAAGCCCATAGCTTCTTACGACAAGGCTGCCGGAAAGTAGGGTACTTGATGGGACCCAAATCTTCTAGATTCAGGGGTATCCTTCCTAGGACAAAAGTTCTGCTCTAACTTGGTTGGAGATAACTAAGGCTACATCATTGACGTTCTTCATGTCTTCTCTCGTGATATTCTTCTGTTCCTGCTGGGCTTCATCTTGTGCTTTCTGGAACTCCAGGGTTTCTTGAAATAGGACAACCATTTGGGAGGTGTTTGCTGGTACTGGGGGAGCAACAAAAATGAATACTCCACCAAGAAAATGCAACTTGGTTTGAGATGAGGTAGGAATCACCAGTGTAGGGAAAACTTCACTGGATGCACTATGAGGACGGTCAAACAGCCGCGAGGAAAGGACCCTGGGCTTGGTTGAGGAGATGGGGTATGATCCGGAGATGACACCTCATCGCCAGCAGGATTTGGTCAACGGTCATTCTCTGGATGGTTTAGGATGCAAACATAAACAAGGTATCCTACCAGTCTATAATCAAACAAAAATATTTATTTATAATATATTTCGGTCCTATGTTGTGACAAATTGATGTTCTAATGTTCTAATTGTTTCTAGGTATGTTTTTCCTAAGTTGTTGTTCAGACCTGCATGGGCCACCACTAAAATATGTCACGACCCGATCCCAATATTCTGGGTCTAGTCGGATCATGCCCAGCCTGCACCGTTGTTGAGACGGCGGCGCAGTAAGCTGTTCAGTAGCATGTAACCATACAACAACACTATAATTTGTCACAACTCAACATCGGAAAATTTAAAACTTTATTAAACTTTTACATGAAATAAAAGATACAACTTAAACCATTTTTTTTACATCATGAATAAAAAAAAACTCTAGGCAAACAGCTCAGCAATCTCGAATTCCTCGTCTTGGGATCGCGTAACAAAGCCTCATCAGTGATACCTAAAATGTTGGGTCTCCAGTCAGGAGGGAGCAAAGTACAATTACGAATCCAATAATTCAAATAATAATTTGAAATTTGCAATGTTAAACAATTTGAAATACTTTAACAATATTTTCCAACAATTCTACAATTGAAAACAATATGATTTGAGTAGGTAACGAACTATGACCGGCTTGGGATGATTCAATTTATCCTAATGATATGGTCCGGCCTATCCTCGTGCATAGGAGGAATCAGCTCGCACAATCAATGATGCAATATAGGGGTATTGGTCATAGACGCTACACTACTCCCCCAATATCCCGAGTCAATCAGATTCAATCAATGAGTCAATATTTGAACTCTAGGAGAGAGTTCCGTGTAGCAATGTGGTTTAAAATTGCAATAAAACAATTACTAGATAAATTACCAAATAGACATAACTGCACTTGCCTTTGTTTTAGAATGACTGGATAGACGAGTCGGTACCGAGGAGGAACGTCAGTTGTAACTTCGAGTTCCTACAGTTGAGAACTCGACTTAGAACCTTGAATAACCAGACTAAGTGTGCTAGTTGCAATCTCTAGTAGTCATGTCCTAGTCAGGTTTTATGTTGTATTAATCTACAGCTAACGATTACGTCGCAACTACGTGCGTTGATTAAGCCGGTTAATTGGATTATTGGAAATACACGAGAATCAATTTAACTTGGGAAAACTTTGAGTTTTTGTAATATATTTATAAAAATACAGTTTTCTTTTAGTGATAAACCGTGAACTAGTTATTTACTAATATTTTATCCATTTTAATTACTTCTTAATTAATCAGTAAATCGCTCTCTAATCTACGATTATGCGACTAATCAAAAACCACCCAAATTTCACATCCACCAGAAAATAAAATAAAACTATGCTACACAATACAATGGCACAGCTAATGGTCCTAGGGTGGGCTTATGCCCTGTACAATTTTCTTTTACATCAAAATAAGAGAAAAGACTTAAAAATAAAGTGCAGGAATTAAATAACTATAAATAATAGCCTAAATATTAATTAAAATAATTAAAAAGATAGCTAAGAGTCTCAGACTCGGTCCATTCCTCAAAATTCGGCTAACCACAACGTCCGGTCGGACCGGTGCGTTTGCATTTCGTCGGGGCCCACAGACCGGTACGGTCGTCGCCCGAAAAATCAGTTTAGAAATTCATTTTTGAAAGCCAATTTGAAATCAATATAAATATAGTTTTGTAAAATTTGGGCAGCACTTCCTCTATTTCGGGACAAACCCAAGAACTGGGAATGCGCCAACAAACTCCTGCAAATATTTTCCAACACAAAATAATCCACAGAAATATCCACCAAAATGATTCCAAGCCACAGAAAAATAATTCCAACTCCACCGAATAATTCTCGAAAAGTCCGGGAATTTCATAATCCAACCAAATCACACCAAGACAACACAGGAAATAATCTAACGCAGCTAAACGATAATATACGCAGCTAACCGGATTCCCGAGAGGGAACCGGGGCCGATCTATCATCATCGACTCTACGGGGGACGAACTACTGTGATTATCCAGAAATCACCAGATTCCATTGGCGGGGAGCCGCGGGAAAAACTTGAGAATAATCCGAAACTAAGTTCGGCAGCAGGTCGAAGATCCCGAACAGCGGGAGAGTCCGCGGACAGCGGGAAACGCCGGCGGGGACAGCAAGGAACCGCAGAAATCAGCGGGAAACTCCGCCGGGCGCTGGAGGGCGGCGGACAGCGGAGAAGTCCACGGGAAGGGGTTGCTGGCAGCAGCGGGGCACCGACGGCACGGGCGCTGTCGGCCGAGGGGTCGCTGACGCGGCGGGGAACCGCGCGGAAGGGGGTCGGGTTCTGCCGGCGGGTCGCCGGGCTGTCTGCGGCGGAGGGAGCCGCGGACGGCCGCGGGAGGAGCGGGCTCGGGGAGGAGCACCGCCGCTGCGGGCGGTCGGGATGGCCGCGAAGGGGCGGCGGATCCGCGCTGGACGGGGATCGTCGAAGAGGAAGTCGGGGCGGCCTCGGGAACAGGGCACACGGCCGGGCGCTTCGCCGGAAGGGCGCCGCGCGGAGGCGGATCTGGCCGAAAAGGGGGCGCAAGGAGGCCGGCGGGCGCGGCGTGGAAACGCCGGGGTCGGCGGAGCTCCGGGAAGAGGGCGCTGCGGTCGCCGGACTCGCGGCCAGGGGCGGCGCGAGGGGGAACTCGGCAGCCGCAGAAAGTCGCACGGATCGCCGGAGTTGGCGGAGTGGCGGTTGGGGTTGGTGAGTGAAGTGGGTTTCTGAGAACAGAGAGGGAGAGATGAGAGTACGAGAGAGAGAGTAGGAGAGTTTGCTTTCTCTGTGAAGTGAGAAATGGGAATAGTTGTGGATGAGTTAAAAGGGAGTGGGGGTGTGGTTGAGTATTAAAGGGGAAAATGGGAAAAGTGTGTGGTCCAGAGGAGTTGATGGAATGGGGAGTTATAAGAGGGGGAGTTGATGGGTTGGGAGTTATAAGGAGATGGGAATTAAGTTGGGGAGTTACGGAAATGAGGGGGTTTTGCCAATGTGTGTGAGTAGATGCTGGTCCTACGGGACCAGCCCAAATTTATTATTTTTTTTTTTTTTTTTTTAATTAATAACCAAGTCAAAATCAGATTAAGAAGGAAATAGGGCTCGGGCCTGGGTCTGGGCTCGGACTCGGTCTGGATCCGAAAATCAAAATCTAAGTTTATTAATATTTTTGAAATTCTTTTTCACCCAAATTATTTAATATAATAATAATTTCGAAATACTAATAAAACACTATTAAATAATTAATAATAAAATAATGGGTTTTACAATCTTTCCTCCTTAGAAAATTTCGTCCTCGAAATTTAAAGGCAGGGTAGGAGAATCAAACAGCTACGGGTACTATGCCCGTAACTCAGGTCCAACAATAAGAATTTTCAAGGCAGTCGTGGATGAGACGATTTAGGGACAAGTTTTTTTTTTTTATTTATGATATCATCCACGCAGAAAAATACAAAAGCGAACCAAAGTACACGAGGTTGATCAGACCATCATACACCGGTCCTGATTAGACAATATATTAGGGGTGCACCCAATAAAATACCGTCATGATCAAGCTTGACAAAAAGATAGCTTGCAAAACTAGGCTAATTTAGCAGCATTGGTCAAATTTAGAACGGGGAAAGAAAAGATAAGGAATAAAAGTTTAAATGATGACTCAAATTCTGATCTTCTTAACTCTGACTAGGCTTACAACTGGTTTCTCTGGCACTGAAAGGTTGATTCCAATCTTCATCTCTGAATTATCCAAAATGTGACTCAGATCCGAAATGTAACGTCTGAGCTGTGACGTAGAAAACGTTGCACACTTCCAAGATTAGCTGGTAGAGCTAACTGGTATGCTACTTCCAACTTGTCTTAAACTTCAAATGGCCTGATGTTCCTGGCCTCAATTTCCAGCTCCGTCAAAACTGATTGTTCCTCTGGTAGGAGAAAACTTCACCAAAAGCAATTTGGTCTTCCCAAGACATACCAAATTCCGAGACGCAAAATCTCAATACATCTTCAAGCGTCTAGATTGACCTCTCTGATTGCTCGTCCCGCGGTACTCCATGAATCCGGTAGATGTGCTTCCCGTACAATGATGCCCACTTCTTAGTGGATAAACCAACTTGAAGGAAAAATGTGCTGACTTAGTCAGTCGGTTTATTATAATCCAATTGGTGCCCTTCCCTCCTTGGGAACAAGGCAATCCTTACTCAAAGTTCATTGTTATATGCTTCTACTTCTACTCCGAATTGTCCAGCGGCTTCAACAAACTTGTTGTCTCTTGCTAAATTCCTCATGTTGACAAATTCACATCTAATCCCATACCTGGAATTGTCCTTCTTCATTCCATAACACCAATCAATGGAGGCATATTCCGATACATCTTATTATCTCCTGAATTTATGGAATACTGCAACCGGTGCATTTCTTTCATCAACTCGCTCCTCCGTTTGTCAGCCGATACGCAAAGTCTCGCACCATTTTTTTCCAGAGTTCCAATGCTGATTAATTTAGAAACCCTCAAGCGTTCCTGCCAACACTTGATCTCTAAGCCTACAAAGTGCCTTATTTTGGAACTACGTTCTCTTGATTTTGTCCATCGGCCTCGAACTTCATCAATACTGAATCAGCATCCAGCTTCGTCCTTCTATCTCCAGGTAGTATAACCTCCAGTCCAAACTTCTCGATGCAGGTCGATATCGAAAACCTTCATCTGCTTCAACCATCTTCTTAGTCTAACATTCAGCCCTTTCTGAGTGAAGACATATTTCAGACTTTTGTAGTCCGTACATATTTCACTCCCTTTCCATAAAAATCATGTTTCCATAGTTTCAAAGTAAAGATAATTGCAGCAAATTCCAAATTAGGCGTGGGGATTCTTCTCATGAGTCTGTAGTTGCCTACACGTGTAAGCAATTACTTTCCCATGTTGTTGAAGAACGCAATCCAGTCCTCTTCCAGAGGTATTACAGTAAATTGAGAACCCACCGGTTCCTGTGGGTAGCACGAGGATTGGTGTAGTGGTAAGTCTCTTCTTCAGCTCCTCAATGCCGCTTGGCAAACTTTCGTTCAGATGAACTCTTCATTCCTCCAGGTGAACTTCATCATTGGCTCAGCAATCTTGGCAAAATCCTTCACGAACTTCTGATAGTAGCCGGCCAAGTTCAAGAACCTTCCGAATTGAACTTGGGGTATACCACTTTTCAGCAGCAGCTATCTTCCATTAAAATTTCTTCTCTTGACAACATGGCCAAAAGTCCACCTTGTCAAAGATCCACGTTCAGATAACTTACCATAAAACTTCTTTTTCCTCAAAGTTTTCAAAACTTCCTCAGGTGTTCTTCATGCTCTTCTTCAGTCTTCAAATATATCAGAAGGTTATCTATGGAGAAGATAAACTGATTCAAATACTCATGAAAATCTCTGTTCATGAGATTCATGAACACAGCAGAAGCATTTGTCAGTCTAACGTCCTGACCAAAGAAAACTATCCATACTTGGTGTTTGAACGCCGTCTTGGAAATGTCCTCTTTCCTGACTTTGATTTGATGGTAGTCAAATCTTAAGTCAAACTTCGAAACATCCTATCTCCACATAACCAGATCAAACAGATCCTCGACCCGGACAGAAAGTACTTGTTTCTTTAGTGTCTGGTAATCGATGCACATCCGTTGTTCCATCCTTCTTGGACATAAACAAGATAGGTACTCCCTAAGGTAGAGTTCCATTCTGCATAAATCCTAGAGCCTTCATTGATCTGGTCCTTCATCTTCTATGAACTTCGAGTCTGCATCATGCCTTTGTAGGAGGCAAGGTCTGCTAGATAGAAAGAGAGTCCCTAGGTTGTGGCCTAACAGGTGTTGCTGGGTTATGAGCTCTGGTTTGATAGAAAGATAAAGGGCAGTCCTTTACCCGATGTTCAGCAGATCCACATGCCAAACATTGTCCCAATCTCTTGCGGCAACTAACGGTCTGATGACCAGGCCTCTTGCAATAGTTACAAGCCCATAGCTTCTTACGACAAGGCTGCCGGAAAGTAGGGTACTTGATGGGACCCAAATATCTTCTAGATTCAGGGGTATCCTTCCTAGGACAAAAGTTCTGCTCTAACTTGGTTGGAGATAACTAAGGCTACATCATTGACGTTCTTCATGTCTTCTCTCGTGATATTCTTCTGTTCCTGCTGGGCTTCATCTTGTGCTTTCTGGAACTCCAGGGTTTCTTGAAATAGGACAACCATTTGGGAGGTGTTTGCTGGTACTGGTGGAGCAACAAAAATGAATACTCCACCAAGAAAATGCAACTTGGTTTGAGATGAGGTAGGAATCGCCAGTGTAGGGAAAACTTCACTGGATGCACTATGAGGACGGTCAAACAGCCGCGAGGGAAAGGACCCTGGGCTTGGTTGAGGAGATGGGATATGATCCGGAGATGACACCTCATCGCCAGCAGGATTTGGTCAACGGTCATTCTCTGGATGGTTTAGGATGCAAACATAAACAAGGTATCCTACCAGTCTATAATCAAACAAAAATATTTATTTATAATATATTTCGGTCATATGTTGTGACAAATTGATGTTCTAGTGTTCTAATTGTTTCTAGGTATGTTTTTCCTAAGTTGTTGTTCAGACCTGCATGGGCTACCACTAAAAACATGTCACGACCCGATCCCAATATTCTGGGTCTAGTCGGATCATGTCCAGCCTGCACCGTTGTTGAGACGGCGGCAGTAAGCTGTTCAGTAGCAGGTAACCATACAACAACACTATAATTTGTCACAACTCAACATCGAAAAATTTAAAACTTTATTAAACTTTTACATGAAATAAAAGATACAACTTAAACCATTTTTTTTTATACATGAATAAAAGAAAAACTCTAGGCAAACAGCTCAGCAATCTCGAATTCCTCGTCTTGGGATCGCGTAACAAAGCCTCATCAGTGATACCTAAAATGTTGGGTCTCCAGTCAGGAGGAAGCAAAGTACAATTACGAATATCCAATAATTCAAATAATAATTTGAAATTTGCAATGTTAAACAATTGAAATACTTTAACAATATTTTCCAACAATTCTACAATTGAAAACAATGTGATTTGAGTAGGTAACGAACTATGACCGGCTTGGGATGATTCAATTAAAGGGGAAATGGGAAAAGTGTGTGGTCCAGAGGAGTTGATGGAATGGGGAGTTATAAGAGGGGGAGTTGACGGGTTGGGAGTTATAAGGAGATGGGAATTAAGTTGGGGAGTTACGGAAATGAGGAGGTTTTGCCAATGTGTGTGAGTGAGTAGATGCTGGTCCTACGGACCAGCCCAAATTTATTATTTTTTTTATTTTTTTTAATTAATAACCAAGTCAAAATCAGATTAAGAAGGATAGGGCTCGGGCCTGGGTCTGGGCTCGGACTCGGGTCTGGATCCGAAAATCAAAAATCCAAGTTTATTATATTTTTCGAAATTCTTTTTCACCCAAAATTATTTAATATAATAATAATTTTCGAAATACTAATAAAACACTATTAAATAATTAATAATAAATAATGGGTTTTACAGCTTTATCTTAGAAAGGGATACAAATATGGAGGAAGAACTTCATCAGAAAAATTTCCCTCCTGAAATAAGTCATATAGGGGCTCAACCTCCGCTGTTTCATCTTCAGGTTCCGGAGAAAATCGTTGAATAACAGTTTTCTTCTTCGACCTCTTTGATGGAGCTGGGTCGTCTTCCGCAACAAAAGTTTCAGATGGAAACTCGACATGAAGGTGCTCGACGAAACATAGAAACGAGCATATGTGTAAAGCATCTTCGTCCCCGTGCTGGATAAAGGATTAGGCATAGAGAATACAGCTTTTGTATCTCTAACCGCGAAGTATCTCCAGGCCCGAGCTCCGTCAATAAGCCCTCCACGAGCAGAAAGGCAGGTGGTGGCATTCCCAACATGAAGTTGGTCATATCTGAATTGCCTGGCAAATCAGCTCGGTAGATACGGCTCCAGATACGTCATTTCTTCATGACGGTATACCAGATGAGAGGGCCGAATTCTCTGCAACCACTGAAAGGCTACATCATCTAGCCTGTTCCCTTTATCTCCGTCTACCATATTCAAGGGCATACTTTCATAACCCTAGTGGAGGTACACATTGAATGGACCAATGTGATGCTCGATTCAGAATATTTCTGCATTCTGGAAGAGTGTGAACCTTCCAGAAAGTTTCTTCGGAGTACTTCTCCAAAAAGAGACTGCCACTCCCTCCTGCTCCCGGAGGTATCAGACCGTCGTGATGGAGAAGGAGCCAACCATATAGATATGTGAAGGGCATCTCTATCCTTGGGAATTTATCAGTCATCCTCCTCTGATCAGATAGCATATTGGTTACAAAATTCGAAGACCTGCGTTCAGCCTACAGGTCATCGCTGATAATAAGTCTATCTTATAACCATACATAAGCGCACTGCTGCAAAAAACGCCTCTATGTATTCTGTCCAGAGAGCTGGAGCCAGGAACGATGAATCTTCTTAACCAAAGAGATAGGAATCCGACTAAATGACCGTTCCTTGACAAACTTTTCACTCTACTCTGTCTCACATACGAGCTAAAAGTGGTTCCAGCTTTAAACTCATACCAGTCTTCAGTGATCGTGAAATCCTGCAGTCATATTTCTCTAGTAGATAAATAATTTCACTCTCAGAGAGAGGCTTGAAGTTGTTAATTTGGTACCATCTCTTCTCGTTTATCTTTTTCTCATCCTTTTTACGGTTCATGAAAAGATAAGACATCCACTTCTGAATGTGGTTGCCGGCTTCATCTTTAGAACTCTTGTAATACAGAGTACATGTGCTGAAATAGCACATCATCTCTTCAAACAGGTGCACCATCTCTGGATTCTTCTCCGACAGAAAGTTCAGCTCTTCTGTCGTAGGCACATACTCTTCATACGGTAGTGTACCTGAAGGCAGAGATGTATTCCATCTCATGAAGGGCAAAGCCCATCTCCCCTTTGGGAGTCATAAATGTCCCTGTCCTGTGGTTATACCTCTCAACCAAGGCCAGGAACAGAAAGGGGTTGGGTCTGAAGCCGTAGGATGAATTGACGATTGCGTCATAAAGGTTTATCTTCTTCAGCTCACTCTTAAAATTCTCCAAAGCCCAATGGACCAAAGTCCTCCACCTCACGTTCTCCTGATTCATTAAGCCGTTCATCCTCGGCGTCGAATCAGTGGGGTCGAATGCGTTCTTGTTTGCCATGAATTCATTTATAAAACAGGCGTCCTGAATGGCTTCAATATTGATGAGTCTTCGGGTGGTATATCCCGGCTTCAAACCCCAAACGGATACATGATTCTCTGGGAAACTGAAGAATCCCTCCTTCCTGTAAATGATATGGCTCGCCTTTGCCCGCTGATATTCTGTTAAGTGCCAGGACATCTTTCTGGGATAACTGGCATGCATGAATCATGATAGATAAGCCCCTAGAAACCTTCGGCCAGTACATGGGCTGTTTTGCATCACCTTTGAAATAAAGCAGACCTTCTCTCTGATGCCCTTTGGTTGTGACTTCTGTGCTATGGCATCCCCGAACAGAAATGCTAGTTTCTTGTGGGACCCCAAATCAAGACTCTGAAAGGGTTGACCATTCATCAGACAGAGTAGAGTTGTATGGTCTAGATTTGTCAACAACGACAGTCTGGCTTCTGGAAGATCAAACTGAGGAAATTGCACATGAGATAAATCATGCTTAAATAAAAAACTCAAGTGCCCTTCATAATCTGCCTCTTCACTTCGGATGTTCACTACAGAAAATAAAAGAAGACAAGGTCAGATGTTTCAGTAAAATCTATATCTACGAGCCTTATACGTGTATTGTAGTGTTCAAAAAAAATTTTATAAGTCACGCAGACTTTAGATAGATATACTATCAAGACACGCTGAATGATTTATTCACGCAAGTGACTAATTCACGCAGAGTCCAGACAGATTAGAATGAAAGTCACGCATCATTGCCAGAATCACATTTAAGTGAAAATGATAAAAATACGCTGACAGATCAAGACTAATCTATCCAGAAGATGACTCTCAGAAGTCTGCGTGATTATTTCAACATTGACATCTCTGCCAACATATGAAAAATCACGCAGAGTCATGAAAGCTGCGTGAATAATTCAAACATTGACATCCCTGCCAATACATAAAAAATCTGTTGGCCCAATATTGTATCATATTTTTGAATATGGTTAATATGTTAAGTTTAGCACTTTATTATCACTAATCTTCATACTATCGCTAAAAGCATTTCTACTTATACTTATACCTTTGGTGATATGTGCCTATTGGTTTACATATTAGTGATATGAGCTTATCTATCTTAAATTTAATTGGGTCGCCAAAATCAAAACTATGTTTTTGATTGTGGTCATTCAATTAAGTTTAATCATTATGATATCACTAACTTTTATGCTATCACCGTAGCACACCTATACTTAAACTTTGCATAGTCCTAATGTGCTTTATCTTATCATACTTGCTACATGTATATTGCTTTGTTCGCCTAACATGTATTTGCAGAAAAGTAATTTGCAAGATCAAATGTGGACATATGCTATGAAGAAATCATGGTGGGCCAAAGATGATGGATCTCACAAGATTTTTTCTGAACCACCCGACGACATCTCTGGAGCCACGCACCGGGAAAAAGCCACCACCTATCAAAGAAGAAGCCAAGCCATGCCATCATCATTTCAAGACTCTGAAGAAGCCTGCACCTGCCTAAGTTTATCTGGAGTCTGTAATGAGTCTTAGGAATTATTGTAAACACAAGAAATAGATGGCAAAATCGAAAGCTAGGACAGAAATAAGCCCAGGATCATTTTTGGTGAAAAACGGCATACCGACGGTATACCGGTGTATACCGACGGTATACCGATTTTTGTTCACAGAAAGTTTCTGTTTACAAAACCGGCATACCGACGGCATACCGGTCCATACCGACGGTATACCGCTTCCGAAATGTTGAAATTCCAACGGTCGGATTTCCAGCCATTAATGATCCTAACGGCTATATTTCTAGCCGTTGCAATCCCAGATCGGTATACCGCTGGTATGCCGGATTATCGGCGGTATGCCGGTTCGTGGACTGAAAAGTTGCCTTGAGCTCTTTTCAATGCTTTGGTTATAAATAGCCTTGAACCCCTTCATTCAAGGTTGATGCTTTAAGCCTAAAAATTTCTAAACCACCAAAGCCTATCCACAAACAACTCTACAAAGCTTTCATTTGCCATCCACAACTTGTGTTAGAGTTATTGAGTTGAAAAGTGAGATCTTCATCTTATTGTATAAGGAGATCAAAACCTATTGTGAAAGGTTGAAGTTGGAGATTCTTCGTATCCAAACTCTCGGTTGAAGTTGGGGAGTCTTCGTATCCAAACTCTCGGTTGAAGTCGGAGAGCCCTTCGGATTAAAGCTCTTGTGTAAGAAGTTGGCGAGTTCTTCGGATCCAAACTCGTGTGTAACTATTTGCTTAAATAGTGATTAAAGCCGGAGAGAGTTCCGGGACTGGACTGCCTCTTAGAAGGATACCAGGATATATCGGGTGTCGGTATTGTGTTTGCTTCTTCTCTTGTACTTATATTTTTAAATTGCCAATTAGCTTGTGCTAAGTACTTGTTTAGTTAGCTTGACCCTATTCACCCCCCTCTAGGGTTCCTACAAAATCACGCAGAGTCATGAGAGCCATGCTCATTTGCGTGAAACACAGAGCTTCGTAAACACGAAGATGTGAAGTATGGCCGACCCTAAAGAGGGGGCATACTTTATTAATATCCTTTGCCCTAAAAAGGGGGGATATTTCTGAAGTTCATTATTTGTCTTAAGATCCTAAGATTTCTATGTGGAGTTCATCTTCATCAAAGTCATCTTCATCAAGTCATCTTCAAACAGTTCGTATCCCCCTCCATCACTTACGCTGCATAGGAGGATGCGTGACTTCGTGTCGAGGGAGTCTGTCGGTGGTGGCGCACGAGGAAGTCGCAGGAGCTTTCCCCTTGGCCTGAGCGTCGGATTTCTTAGGAGCCATTGCTGCTGAGAAGAGGAAGAAGTTCGTCGGGGAAGATGAAGTTTCTCTTCTGTGGATTTCTCTCTAAAAGCAAGTAAAGAAAGAAAGAAGTGATTTATGGCTTATTTACAGGCTCATGAAGAATTCCAAACGGCAACATCATTATTTGCCTCGATTTAGGAGCTTTACACGGGATCCTAACTGCACAGAATCCCAACAGTCCAATCATTTCGGAGTAAATCTCTCTTTAAAGTCATCTCAGCATGACTAAATTTATTTTATCATCTCGATTTCAAAGTATTTCAAAATAATTTATCATTTTTCGAAAACTTTGAAGGGGATTTTGTAGGCTTCAAAAATGAAAGTCACGCTGAGTTGATCAGGACAAAGTCTAAAAGTCACGCTGAGTCGATCAAGACAATGTTTAAAAGTTACACAGAAACAGCTCATCATTTGTCAGAGTGTCATTATGACTGACAGCACGACAGTCAAAGAATGTCTCCTCGTATGTCACGTATGCACGGAACTCGAGAGATCACAGCCGACTATTGCGTGACTTTCGAAATCTTCTTCAACAAGACTCAGCCTTCATCAAGTTGGCGTACCAAAAGAGCTTATTGTCATTTAATGCGACTGACAAGGCAATCAATGTCAGAGATTTTGTGTCAGTCGAGGCACGTCGAATCAAGATAGCTGGCAGTTCTGACTCAAGTCTGCGTGTATTTTGAACTTCTATGTTCCTGCCTCAAGCTTGCATATATTTTGAGCCTTCTGCCTCAAGTCTGCGTGTATTTTGAGCCTTCTTCCCCCAAGTCTGCGTGAATTCTGAAGCTTTTTGCCTAAAGTCTGCGTGGATTCTGAAGCTTTATGCCCCAAGTCTGCGTGGATTCTGAAGCTTTCTGCCCCAAGTCTGCGTGGATTTCGTCCTCAACAAGCCTGCGTAGATTTCATCAAATTGGAGTACATGGCAGCCATGCCACCGATCTCTCACCTGCGTGTCCTGTAACTTACACACGACTCATGCACGATTGCCATGTGTCCAACAGTTACAAGCCACGTCCAGTAACTACATAATCTTGCAAATCCTGCGTGATTTTCAACTATACACAGGTTGTGAAGACAGTTATCTTTTCAGTTATTTTTGACTCTATAAATAGAGTTCTTTTCTCATTTATTGTACAAAGACATAGATATCTAAATTGCTGTTGAATTTTTGAGAGATTTTCTTCTTCGCATCGTCCAAGGGATAAAGCGATCGTCTTCTAGATCGGATTCCTACAGTTGTAATTTTCCAGAAACACAATAAATAAAGTGAATTTATTTATGGAAAACAACAGGCTGTAACATGATTGATAAATCCTAGGGTTGATCATGTATTACTGAACTCTTGCTAGTCCTAACATTTTGTAACGACTAGCTTCATGATCAGCTGAATATATGATGTTTGGGACGTCTTACTATTGTATATTTAGTGATCTTACATTTTGTAACTTTGCTTGCTTGCTTGAGATTGAGACATTTAGGCTTGTTATTGACCATAGGAGACTGATGGATTGTAGTTAAACCCTCATATATCCAGACAACCGTGACCGTATAGTGAGATGGATTTTGTTTCATTATGCGTAGCTGGCTATGTATGCCCCCGCTCTCCAGTATTCTGGTTCTGGGGCATTACATATGTCGTCCGTGCATAACCATGCTCCTCCATAAACGACTCGAACTTCCTGTACTACTGCCGCGGAGCCTGTTTCAGACCATACAAGCTCTTCTTCAACCGGCAGACCAAATGTGACTTACCCTTCTCACAGAATTCCTCTGGCTGCTCCATGTATAACTCTTCCTCAAGATCACCGTGGAGGAATGCCGTCTTCACGTCCATCTGCTCGACCTCCAAGTCGAGACTGGTTGCCAATGCTAGCACCACCCGAATAGATGAATGCTTGACGACTGGCGAAAAGATCTCATCATAATCCATGCCTTTCCGCTGACCGTAGCCTTTAACTACCAGCCTCGCTTTGTATCGAGGGCGAGTAGCGTCATCCGTATGCTTCACTCTAAACACCCATCGATTCTTCAAAGCCTTCTTGTCCTTTGGCAATCATACCATCTCATAAATGGAGTTGGCGTGTAAGGAACTTATCTCCTCCTGTATAGCCTCCATCCACTCCTGCCTGTGTTCGTCTTCCATAGCCTCTGCAAAACTTTCGGGCTCTCCCCCGTCAGTCAATAACACATACTCACCCAGTGAGTATCTCGTAGATGGTCGACGCTCTCTGTCGCTCCTTCTCAGTGGAGCTACTGGTGCTGGCTGTATACCGACAGCCTCCTCCCCTTCAGGAACTGCCTCCCCAGCATGCTCATCCTCCTAAGGGACACCCTGACCACCATCAGCAGACTGATGATCAAGGTTGGGAGCAACTCTATGTACTGGCTTCCCCATAATTGGATCATCTGTGATGTCCTCTGGAAACTGCTCGAAGCGAAATTACTCTAACTCAGGCAATTCCTCATCCTCAGAAGGCGTCTCGGAATCCTGAGTGTTGGTCATGGTCTGATCCTCGACGAACACCACGTTCCTACTTCTGTAGAGCTTTTTCCCACCGGGTCGTAGAGTCTATAGCCAAACTCATCCCGACCGTAGCCGACAAAGACGTATCGCCTCATCTTCGGCTCAAGTTTGGTCCTCTCGTCCTTCGGTACATGCACGAAGGCCTTACAGCCAAACACTCGCAGGTGATTGTATGACGGCTATTTGTCGTACCATACTTTGTCAGGCACATCACCTGCAAAGGAGCACTAGGAGACAAATTAATAATATAAGCAGCTGTGAGAAGAGTCTCACCCCAATAACTGCCCGACAAATTTGCTTCTGACAGCAAACACACCGCACCCTCTCCATCAGTATCCTGTTCATGCGCTCCGCTACACCATTGAGCTGAGGTGTCTTGGGCAGAGTCTTCTGGTTTCGTATCCCTTGCTCTCTGCAATACACATCAAAGGGACCAATATATTCGCCGCCGTTGTCGGACCGAACACATAATAACTTCTTGCATGTCTCTCTTTCAACAGAGGCCTGAAACTCTTTGAAAGTAGGCAGCACATGATCCTTGGTCTTTAAGGCATAGACCCAAACCTTTCTGGAACAGTCATCAATAAAAGTTACAAAGTAAGAAGCACCACCAATAGATTTTACCTTCATAGGACCGCAGACATCCGAGTGAATCAACTCTTGCAACGCCGGCTTCCTTGAACTTGGGTGACTTTGGAAAGACACCCTATTTTGCTTTCCAGCTAAGCAGTGCGTGCACTTCTCCAACTTTGTAGACCTGAGCCCTGGAATCACCTTCCTGTTTACCAAGTAGCCCATCTCCTTCTCTCGCTGATATGGCCGAGCCGCCTGTGCCACAACTCGGTAGACGCATCACTGACTGCGTTCACCTCCTGTGCCCCATGTGCGCTCCCCTCCATATAGTAGAGATCGGACTTCTTGCTTCCTCTGGCAATCACCATCGAACCTCTGGAAAGCTTCCACTGACTATTTCCGAAGAGACTAAAGAATCCCTCGTCATCCAACCTTCCAACCGACACCAGGTTGAAACGGATATCAGGGACATGACGAACATCTTTGAGAACAAGAACCGCACCCGTCTTCGTTCTCAAATGCACATCTCCAACGGCAACCGCCTTCGACACATCTCTATTGCCCATCTTCAATACTCTACAGTCACCTGTTGTGTAAGTAGCAAATAGTGCCATGTTGTGAGATACATGCGGTGAAGCCCCTGAGTCCACCAGCCAAGAATTGTTCGCAGGCGAGGTTTGTAATGACCTTATCACGTACGACGATCACATCGCTTCCATGCATCGAGGCCACCGCTGTAGTGTTCTCTTCTTGCTTCCCCTTGTCGACCCTTCTTCTCTCTCTTCTAAGCGAAACAGTTCTGCTTGATGTGGCCCTTCTTGCCACAATGGTAACACTCTGAGTCCTTGTAACGACCCTTGGATTTCCCTCTGCTCTTGTCTCTGCCACCACCTGGACCCCTGCTTTTGCCCCTTCCGCGGCTCTCTGAAACCAATGCCTCTGAGTGGTGGGATGTGGATAAAGTGTCCTGAGAACATCTCCGCATCTCTTCATTCAGCACCCCGCTCTTGGCAAACTCCAGACTGACCACGCCCGCTGGAGTAGAAGCGATCATAGATACTCGTACGGTCTCCCATGAGTCTGGCAATGTACACAACAGCCACAGTCCTTGAACTTCGTCGTCGAACTTGACTCCCATTGAAGACACCTGGTCAACCACGTCCTGGAAATCACTCAAGTGATCCGTAATAGACACCCCATCTTTGTACCGCAGACCCATCATCGTCCGGATCAGAAACAACTTGTTTACCCCAGTCTTCTTCGCGTACAAAGACTCCAGCTTATCCCATAACATCTTTGTGTCCTTAATATTGGCAACGTGGTTGTACACGTTCTCGTCAAAGAACTTCCTGATATATCCGTACACCTGTATATGCTCGAATTTCCAGTCCTCCTCGGATTTATTACTGGGTGTCACAACCTGCACCCACCGTGAGGGTACGAGTACGTAACAACGCCCAGCCTACGCCGCAGTGTCGGTGGTAGAACGCTGTTCTAGGTCATGAACTATAACTAGCATAATATGAATACTCTCTATAAGGAGGCCAACACAGAGGTACAACTCAATCGCAATCTAAGGTAGAATGATAAAGATAGATAAACATGAAATCCAAAGAGATACAGGAGATAGAAGTCTAAGTGTCTAAGATACATAATCCCAAAAATACATCTCAAAACTCAAATACAGTAATCCACAAGTAAATACAACTCCAGACAAAATGAAATAACTATCTAAACAACCTCTACTGTGTCTCCTCTAGGCTAGCAGGCAACCTCCAGGCTATCTGTAAAATTTATCAACAGGTCCAGTCAGGATAGGAGCGAGCACAATACATCTCACGCAGATCATAAGAGGTTAGAGAATATAAACATGCAAGAGAGTACGATACATGAAACTGAAAG
The DNA here is from genome assembly GCA_029216955.1 of Iris pallida. NCBI lineage: Eukaryota > Viridiplantae > Streptophyta > Magnoliopsida > Asparagales > Iridaceae > Iris > Iris pallida. Next base: position 2,500 of record JANAVB010023978.1, on the reverse strand, counting down.
AAAGTACATGATGTAAACAAGAGAGAACTGTAATAGAAATATCTACTATAAGTAGAGAGCTACCAGTGACTAGTAATTTAGAGTACAAAGTCGACATGTGAACGGCTTGATTTGCACATGGCTATACTAAAGAGGTGTACATGGCTATTCTACTTTAGAATTGTTCACATGACTATTTATACTCCCCCAAGCCCCAATCAATACACAAGGATCCAGACAGGTTATGTTACGCACATGATTTTTACATGAAGCCCATAGATGGGTATACATGAAGTATTCACGAGGCTCAGAGAACTGAGTGCACATGAATTCCACACGAAGGCCCACGAAGGGTGCACATGAAGTATAGGTTATACATGAGATTCATGGAAAACACGACCGATCATAAAAGCACATGAGAGTACACAAGCAAGCACGAACGAGCATGAAGCACATATAAACATGGATAACATGAGAGCGAGGAATACACGATGTACATGAAACACATGACACAATGTATCCGATGCTCCCGAGGGGGATAACATCTCAAGCAAGGATCCATATAGTACCAATCCGTGATAATATCGTGACAGCAACAAATAAGGTAAACTAGAGCAGGAATATAATTCTAAGCAAGTTATGAAATGATCAGAGAATGTACTCGCCTGCTATCTGAATGTCCAAAGGAAATGTATTGTCCGAGGAGAGGTGTTGGCTCCTATTTAGAACAGCACAAGTCACAACATGTCCAGAAGGGTAATATAAAGCACTACATTGCATTCTACATGAATCTAGGTCAAACTAGGCCAAAGTCAACCCTTGGTCAACTCTGGTCAACTGCACTAGTCAAACTAGGTCATGTCCTAACCCAGCAAGTCTTACTAGGCCTAACCAAGACTATCCTAGCAAGCACACATCAATACAAGGCTATACAAGCCAACATACACCCAACCTATATAGCATGCAATTATTTAATACTCAAATAGGCAAGAATTCACATTGGATATACACTAGGTAATCTATTACTTTAAACTATATGTCTACACATTTATACACATGCATATATTGGTATTCAATATTAGGTCTATAATCATGGCATTTCAAATGGTTATATAAACTTATATATTACAACACAATATGCTAACATATATATACTATCACATAGCTAAGTTAACTATATTCATAAATACTTATTTAAGAGGCTATGTGTGTGTATGTAAACATGGCAAAGGGACAAGTGAGGGTTAAATGAGCATACATAGTGTATACATATCAAAGAGTGTCAAAGTATAAGTGAACAAAGTGTCAAGTGTGATAGTATCTACATAGTGTAAGGGGTACATGAGGTAATATAGGATTTGTGTTAACATAGAACATTACATCTCATTAACTTGTATATTGCATACATTACATCTATTATTACATTACATTCATGCTTACATTCATTCATCATTCATTTATTCTCTTGCACTACTATATGCACCATACATTACATACTATGGAACCTACATATTCATTACAAGCCATACTTATACATGCTTACATTAGATAGGATACTTACACCTCATACATCATTTATTTAAACATTTACTCATGCTTGCATTCTCTATTTAATTACATAATGTATATACATTAACATGGGTTAAAATTAAATAGAATTTATACACACAAGGGTGCACAAAATACATATGCCGAATAGTAACTCCTACTAATAATCAATATTGTACCATCTCAGCATGAATTAAAATCTAGGATTAAATTATGTTATAGATCTATGTGTTATCTTTCCAAAACTTCAAACGGATCGCATTTTCGTTTCTGGAAACTCCCGGAATCGCGAAAACACCGAGAACGCGTTTGTCTTTCGTACAGCTGACACTCAAATAATTCTCCAGAAAGTTACATAAAGAATTAGGCCTATTAATATATGTTTTTGGAAATCTAACTTCAATACGCTTCTTTTAAAAAAATGGAGATTAAACCGAGTTTTGACGTAGAAGTTATGACATTTCTAAGTTAGGGCTGAAATTAAAACGTGGATAAAAATCATGATGGATTTGGGTAGTTTGAGACAAAAAACACAAGTATATAACATAATATATCAAGAACTCACTCTCTACACTAATATATAATATAATATATATAATATATATATTATATATATTAATATATATTATATATATATATATATATATATATATATATATATATGAGACACTATAGAACACATCTCCAATACAAAAATATGAGATTAAACATGTAATAATTTATTCATACATAACAACAATACATAGTGTGTCCAAATTTGGGGTTTTCCCACATGGACACAACCACAACACAAAGGACACTCCTATGACCTCCAAATGGACACGAAATGGACACAAATGGAGATACAACCATGGAGGTCATTCCTATGGGTTCAAAATAGACCTATATGCATGAGGAAATGAAAAGGAGAAGGAATTTATACCTCCCGGTAGATCGAATCGAAGAAAAGCCTTCCCGGAGCGACACCGACAGA